>JAODUK010000912.1:0-13291 GCA_027564635.1 Typhlichthys eigenmanni | reverse complement strand
GAGAGAGAGAGGGGGGGAGAGAGAGAGAGAGGGGGGAGAGAGAGAGTGAGAGAATTTTTATCAGGAAGCTTAAAGTACGTTATAAAATAAGGAGATAGAAAGTCTGACTGGCTGACCTCAGTTCTGTTGTCGAACCACCAGTAATATGTGACTGTTCCTACACTGCTAGGATGGAGCAGTGTTGTGAGGTTAACTGCCTTGTTCTTGACTACCACAGAGGGAGCGGAGAGCCGGACCTGCTCAAGTTGACCTTCAGACAAAACACACACAAGCTACAAAACTACATTGACTGCGTCATGTTGCTCAATGAACCCATAGCTCATTAGTAAACTTAACTCCAGCTGGTTTGTTTTTTTGTGCCATTAAGACAGACCGAAAGACGACGCAGCGGGAGTTCAATTTTGTCATACAAAAAAACCCACATGCATTAAACGGACACGCAGTGACTATTTCATCAAACCAACAGAGTAATGATGGAATGTGTATTATATTAGTGTGTGCTTTGAGCAACAGAGACAGAGCATTGGCCCTGATTCAGAGTGCTAGGAGCTGTCCAGCTGGACAATTATGGCACACCTAACCCTTCACTACGGTGCACTGGAGTGTTTCATGGAACTGAACATAAGGGATATTTTGCATGTTGAACTCATCTGCACGGCAGGGTATCTCGCACAACGGGTGCATAATGTATGTCTGTTTATTAGGAGGGATTGTTTCTGCCAAACTAGCTCTGAGAGTAGAGCACGGAACATCCTCTCCACGTCCTTCCAAAGCAAACAGCAAACATTTGCCTTGCCTTAGCATATCAGCATCGGCTAACTTCACTTTTTGTTCAGATTACTTACTGAGTTGTTGTACACATGCAATGTTTTCCTTGACTCACATGAGACGTGGAGGTAAAGGACTACCCAGTCAGAGCCCAGGCTGTTGCATGCTCTGGCAGAAACCAGGTATATTCCCACTTTGCTGTAGACGTGCTTGATCCCGTCTTCAATGGAGCTTATGTTGGCGTAGGAATTGGCTGTGCCGTCACCGAATTCCACTGTAATGCTAGTTGTAGAGCCGAGACCCTGCAAATAGAGAAAAATCTACGTGCGTTGAGAGGGCAAAATAACAAACAGGATAGCTTCAGTGTGGACATTTTCCTTTAGTCTGAAATATATGCATTTCCATAATGCACACCCACACAAAATCACCATACCTACATAACCGATGCTACAATTAATTGCCTTGGTGGGGGAAAAAAAGCATCACCTCTTCCAGGAAGATGAGAAATGTGACGTTCTTTTCCAGCGTGGCTACCAGGGTTCCTTCGCTGGTGAGGAGCTGGAGGCCCCTGGGGGCCTGACTGGGACATGTCTGTCGCCTGGGGCTGTACCTCAGAGGGGCTTCCTCCGTACAGTTATTGGACAGAGCCCTGCGGTATCTGTGACATGTGCGCCGTAAAACACAGCGTACAGTATGATGTTGGCAGGGGGACATATGCACTGAACATGCATGTGGTCGATGCAAAGACATAGAAGTGTCATCATTTCAGCAACAATTCAAAATAACTAATACATTATTCAGTTGTTTTCCAACTTTTCTGAGCACCTACCTGTACAAACCACGCTCATGACATAATAATGTATAAGGACCTAATACCTATGTATGACCATGAACAGCATTTAAAAATCTAGTTTTCATTAGTTTTGTTTACTAAATACAATATAACCCAAACCCAATCAGCCGCTGTTTTAGACTAACACATGCCAACATTGGGCAGATGTTTGATTTATAAAGCATTGTTGCATGTGCATACTTTCCTCTGGCCATTAACAGTTAAACAAAATGAAGCACACCCTGTTGTGTTGAGGAAACTGTCCCCAGCTACGCAGTCTCTGGATGCTGTGGATGGAACAAACCAGAAAGCTGGAGTACAGCTCCCGTCTTCCTGCCTCTCAAAGCCATAGTCACTGTGGGAGTCAGCAGAAAAACACTCTTTAATGAGGCTTAGTAGGCAGATTAGGAAAGCAGGAAACTAGAGTGCCGGCACTCAAACTCTTGACTGCTTGAGATAGATGTGGGGTAATTTGGTTTCATGTTTATGCTCTGCTTGATTAAAAGACGGACATGCAGTGTTACGGTGCTTTCTTATTTAACAACTGTCTTTATACAGTCGTATGCAAGACTGTTTTACATACATTAACAGTAAAAGCCCAATCACACAGAGACGAGTAAGGCGCGGCCGCTTCAAAAGCCCTTTGATAAAACCCAATCACACAGAGATGGGCTGTCTGTGCCAAAGAAAATGGCTGCATGGTCCCACTGTTACATTGACGAGCAGCACAACTCGCGCCTTGCGCTGAGAAGTTGAGGATATTTCACCTTTAATGCACGTCTAAAAAATGCTATAAAAATGCGAAGCATGGTGCCAGAAAAGAGCCCATGCCAGGCGCACCGTACAATAGGAAAATGATTTTGCTAGCTATGTGTTTCTAGCGTGTTTCTCTGTGATCAGGGCCTAACTGTGCTATAACATTTGTATGAAAAAGGTTTTTTAAGGTTTTGTTTGCTGCTTACATCTATTCACAAAAACATATGCAATTTGCCCAAATTGGATTTTGCACCATTATAAATGATGACAACATTAGAAACTTGACTAACAATGACTAATGATATTAATGATAATGACTCTTTAGCAAGGTGTCTAATAGTAACTGTAATAAAATGTTACTAAAACAATAACCACTCAGTCAATGGGCAGCAGGTAATCCACACCCTTTATTGACAAAAACATTAAAAAAATTATTTTATTTAAATTAAAAATTATAATAATAAAAATAATTTAAAGGCAGGTTTGTTCCCATTTGACTTTTTACGTCCTAGATTCTAGATGCCTAGAGAGACAAACCATTGTGCTTTGAATCTACTAGAGTGTAAAAGAGCTTGGGCACAATGCACTCACCACTCAAAGTCAGCGTCGGTGCACGGACAAGGCTCTGGCATATGGGAACTGTGCTGAGCTCTGGTCTTGACACATCGGGCATTAGCCTTCAGCTTTTGAAAGAGTGTTTTCACTCCCATAATGCAAACCTCGCCCTGTAAATATATATATTTAAACGTCGGGGGAACATTCTGTAGCATTTTGTTTTCTTGAAGCCGAGATACTATTGCTTGTCTTCTTACTTGACTGCTTAACTGCCATGTCTGATAATCATCAGGAGTACAACGTTGCGTGAAGATAGACCTGAAGTCAATCTTGACAAGCTGCCACTCAGAACGATGACTGAAATGACCAAATATTCTGCACAGACACAATTGAGGATTTCAAAATTGGTTTTAAAGTGCGTCAGCGATTTTAAGCCAATACAGTTTTGGTCAAATTCAACAAATATCTCGTCAAGGTTCACTGTTCTGTGTGCGCGCTGAAAATATAATCTGGTGTTTATACACAGCCTGTCTCTGTAAATGGGAAAACAAACAAAGTCGTGCAAGCAACGCCACACAGCACTGGCATTGAAAATATAGGTGTTTTTCTTTTGATCGTATTTGAATATCAATATTTTTTTAGCATCCCTGACGCCACCTTTAAAACCGACAATATAGACTTGTGTTAAAGGTATAGTAAGCGATTTTAAGATAATAAACATTTTGTCAAAATCACTTCATTTCTACACATAGTCCACTAGCTTTCTGTTTGTGGTTCATGCTCCAAAAATGATCCTGTGCCTCTATACAGTCCTGGCTCCGTAAATAGGAAGACATATCGCGGTGTAGTCCGCACAACAGCAATATCCTAGCCTTCACAATGCATTTACAATGTGTGGGGTGTATGTTCTGAGAGAGCACCCTATGGGATGTGTTTTTGTTTTGATTTGAGTTTGAATTTATAAAGCATTCTTGAGAATAACTTACTATACCTTTAAATTGATGAACTGAGTGAACAGCTCTGGACCAAACAACATGGAAACTAGCTGCATCATTCTCCTTCCGACTCACGTCATTATCAGTGTGTCCTCGCCCGGCTCCCCCAACATCCCGTCCACATAGAGGGGAGAGGAGGTGAAGCTATATTTCTCCCAGAACTTGCCCTCATCAAAACTCAGCCTGGGGGGAAGAACAATGGTCAAATCACAGCCGCAAATAGAGGTGGAAATACTAAAAAAAGGACAGCTAAGTAACACTCTCGTGTTTCTGTCCTAGGAGAGCCTTACCAGATATGTCTGACGGGCATTGGGGTGTGCCTGACAGCTACCAGTGCTCCACCCTGGTTGAGGAACGACACACTATATTCTTCTTGAAAGACCTGCCAATGGTAGGTAGACAGGTAGGTACACGCTATTGCAAGTAATGATTCAATCATTCGCTTAGTCACTGACATCAGTGTTTAATTTAGTTTAATTCAGGTATAACCTTACAATCTTAAAATAAACATTTTTCTTAATGGAATAGCAAAACAAGGTATCTAAACCAAACACAAAATGTGTAAGGCCTTAACCCAGAAGGATTATGTGAGATGTGACTGTGATTAAGAGCTCATGCAAGGAATAGTAATGCACCTGTGAAAACAATGTGCTCTCTTCAACCTGCACATTATACTTTTCTAAACAACAGCAACTATGGGTAATTCCTGAGTCACTGTGTCTGCCATTGTATGTTACTATATTCCATACAATATAGTAAAGTTATATGATGTCTCGTCCTTTTCTGAAGATGCTCCTGCTGCTGCTCTTGCCAGATCAAAAAGTTACATTTCACAGGTTCAAATGTAGTTTTGTACTTTAGGGAGGAATATGTCTTGTACCTCTCTCCATGTATCTCCAGCATCCGAAGTAATGAAAATGCTGACATTGTTGCTTGTTAATTCAGGCCCAATCACACCTGAATAGAGGGATTTTAACAGTTTGTCAAAAAAACAGGTTCCCAGATGAAGTCCTCTGTGTTGTATATTATTTTATTTATATTATTATGAGAGGATTATCTCTCTATCACGCTGCATGGTAGAGTAAACTGATAAAAAATGTATACATTATCTTATTTGAGGAGATAGTAGAACAAACAGTGGATTTTTCAGGGAGCTTTTAAGGGTGTAACAATAGGAACAAAGAAGCTATGCAACCACTTCAAAGCAGATAAGCTAGAGACCTTGTGTTAGCACATAATGAGGGCTGGGAGTAAACAAAAATGTGGATGAGCAAGCCACTGCAACAGTTTCTCCCTTACCTGATGCTACGATGATTCCTGGAGCCGAGTCTTTGCTCACAATGTTTCCTGAAGTGTAGGGGTTCTCCGAAACATGTAGGTGCAAATGTAGTGAGCAAAAGGGCTGGCGGGAAACAGAGACATTGGTTAATAAAAATATAACTGATGCGGTCACAAAGAAATATTAGAAATATTCATTACAAATGTGTTCATAGTACGTTTGTAACGTTAGTAGTAGCAGGTGACAATGGTGTGCTACTGTACGTAGGACAAAGTCAAGTTTAGCATTGGAAAGCAGGCATTGCCGTTGTCTGGCGCCATGTCAGAAAATATAGTGTAAAACAAGCAAGTGGAAGTGTTTCACAAATATTGTTTGGCCCAGGGAGAGATTTGACTGTCAAGAACCCCACATACTTGTTCACAGTAGATCTTGTTTCCCCAGAGATCAGTTTTGGGAGCCTGTAGGAGATGCCAGTCTCTTCCCTTGTTGTACGTGATGCAAGTTTTCACTTGGTTCTCCACTACTTTATTTGACAGGAACACTCCTTTTATGCCAGCTACCTGTGAACATGAGTAGCAGAGAGAGAGAGAGGGGGGGGGGAGAGAGGGAGAGAGGTAAAAATAACAAAGAGGGCAGAAGAAATTCAATCGTGAATTATTCAAACTTAAGTTAAGCTGAAGCCCTATTTCCAAGAGGAACAGATGCCTGTATGTGATATTTTTCTGACAGACAGCACTATTCTGGCCCATCTCAAGGTCTCTGCAGAATCAAAACAACATATGGCACAGCACTGGGACGTTATTGCCTCTTTGCTCGGTGAAGGTGGGAAGCCAGTGCTATACATGCATGTGCGGTAGCACTCGAGTACGAGTTACCTTGCTTAATGTAATACAAATGTCCGCAAAAACAGCGTGACCTTTTCATACCGTTTACAAGTCGGCCGGTGGAGCAGAGTATTTCTGGGTATAAAATATATATGAACAGAGGTCAATGAGCAGCAGGAGTAATCATCGCTGATGGCTACCTTGGCTGCGATGCAACAATGTGACACCAATGCTGCTAGCTATGGTTGAAGATAATCTGCAGTGATTGCACACGTGCAGTCACTGCTTTCTAAGTTTAGTAATGTTTTACCTCGTGGCATGTCTGTCAACACAAACACAGCAGGTTCTAGGAGCATTTCAAATCTGCAATGGTGTCCTTTGCACATGTGTACTCCATGTGACAATGTGGGTAATAATCCTTTTTTAACTTGTGACGTGACTATAGAATCTTATGTTAGTTTCGATGACTATAATGCCACAAAAAAACATTTAGCTATAGTGGCAATTCTGAAAGAATGCTCTTATATTTAGGACAAATGTCCTTATTTTCAGTCGCTTGGACTCGCTTTGTCATTTAGCAGACAAAAGCGTCCGCTACTGTAAATGACAAAGCGGTAAATGTAGACAACTTCCTCTACATTTCACCTCCTAGGTGCTATGGGGCGTTTGACGTCTACTTTGGATGCCCAATGGAGCCAACAGCAAAGGAGATGCAATGCGTGCATACTCAACAGGGCCAGTTCAACTTAACAGGAGCAATGGAGCCTCTCCGTACCTCATAGAGGTCTATCATGACATTGCCTTCAGGTCCTCCACTGCTGACAACGTTCTCCAGCGCCAGTGTGAAGAACAGCCCCCCGGTCTCTGACATGTAGAGGTTGTAGGAGTCATTCTGGTGCCAGTCTTGGATTGCAGCCACCACCTGGTTATCATCTGTGCTGATTATTTGCAAGTCCTGCATGTGACAAGTTAGATATTGGGTATGATCAGGCGCACATGTGCACCGACACTGAGTTGCTGTGTATGGAATATCAACACTTTGATGCATACTGTATTGCTTCACAAACATTTATTTGAATATCAATCATCAAACATCTCTGCAACATCTCAGTTATTATCCTGTTTGAGTATTTGAGATCAGAGCAGATTAGAGAGCATTAGAACCTATTGAATCTAAGATTTTAGGATTTTTAGCAATAGCATTACAAGGCCTTATCTGGTAAAGAATCCATTTATTTGGGAAGAGTTTTTAAAAGAGTGTTTAAAACGAATAGCAAAAGTAACCATTTATTTTAACATATTAAAGGCTGAAAATGTGCTTGGCTGGATTTCTTGTATCCTACACTGCACAGATTAGCGCAAGCAAATAATTCTCCCAGGAGCTTACCTTTGGCAAGGTGTACTTGGGAAGTTTCATTGGGTAGAAAGCATTTCTTTTATAGGACACGTAATGGACTGATTGACCACCCATTGGCACCTAGGAAAGCAATATAGACGCAGAAGTATGAATTCTAATTCACCATATTTCAGCTTTATGTCTTCATTGTCGTATGGCAACAAACACTGTTTATTAGACTGGAAGAGGAAAGCTCCTGTGAATGCTTAATTAGGAGGCATTGCATTAAGATATTGTGGTGCTGGGGACTTTAGCAATGTAATGGCCCCTCTTAATAATGAAAGATAGGAATATACTACATTAGGATGCAATTCAGTGCAGCAGTTTTACAGCTTTTAATTGTCTTTTAATGAAGCAAGACTGCCATAAAAACCCACCTGGATGAAAACATACTCATCTTGAACCACCAGGGAATCAGGGACAATAAATCCAGGGAAAGGTTTGCCCTTGTTTACATTTGAGCAGTTCTGCAGTTTACACGTTATGTACTGTGATCCTGCCGGCAAGCAAGAAACGGGCGACAAAAATGTTAGAATGCAAAACAAATGACCTTCACTACTCCTTGCTAATAGTTGATCATTACTTATGACAGCTGTTTAAGCAAGCCAGAGAGGCAAAACTCTGTGCACTTTAATAGATAAACCATCGCGAGTTGTCCCAGTATGTTAGCTTTAGCCAAATGAATAGACGTCTCTAGGGACAGGACATTAACTCTGGAGATCTTATAGATGGACTCTTGTCTGTGCTGTGGCCAAGAATATAGTCAAGTCAGAGCCATAGCCTTTGAAAAATGAATTAGTTAACCATATGAGTCTTCACGTGGCCCATTCAGATGAGAAGGGAATTCCAGTAAATGCACTTTAGAATGCTACCATTAAACATCCTTTGAAATTAAACTTGCCTGGCACAAGCACGTAAAGTAATTTAATTTGTTGTCTCTTTTTATTGCATTAAGTGACATGCAAACTGCAATGGGAGCCAGTGTCAGTGTACAGTGGATAAAGGTGAATCTATAGAGTTTCATCACATTCCCCAACCTTTATTTATCTTCATTTTTATAGTGGAAATATGACAGTCGACTAATGATTGGCATTTAAAAAGATGACGACTCTATGTTTTTGTGATGTAATTACTCACGTCCATCAGACACTGTGATCTCCAGGTGGATCAGTCCTTGCTCCTTGTCTAAACCCAGCCTAGACCTGTGACAAGGTGACAAGATAAGCGTTCGTGCAACCTGCTTGCCTATGGATTTGTGATGATGCACCGCCACACTTAACACACACCAACACATAATGTATATCAAACCAAATATTTTCTAATTATCATTTTTCTGTGTTGTTTGCCTATACAAATGCAGAGCATACAGTTTGTGTGCAGCTTGAATCAAAAATTCCCTTTGTGTTCAAAGGAAATGTTGATAAACTGCAGCTCTGTCCATATGTTAATAAAGGAATGAAACCATTACAAAATCTAATTGTGCTTTCAACACATGGGTATATAATTCAGGTAGATATTTTCTCATAACACTAAAGATGTTCTAAGCAATTCAAGGAAATAAAATAATCTCTAATAACTGCTGACCAGTACGGCTCTTGAACTATACCTTCATGGGACACAATAAATGCAGCGGCCTCATTCACTTCAAGAGAGGATTCTTCCCTATAGTAGTTAAGTGTAGTGACAAAGGTGGCCACTTGTTGTATTAATAGCTGCTATTGAGAGGAGATGGGTTCCTTCTCATTTTCCATACTGTGGCTGAACTATAATAAAAAAAGCACTAGCACTGCTTCCCTCAGCACTCTGTAATTGCCTGCTACCGCCATCCCTTTTAATGGACTTTCTGTCAAATACTTCATGCTATTCTATTGGTGAACAGGGAGCCCTGCGCTTAAGTAAGACCTTTGCTTTGTCCTGTTATGAACCGCAAGCTGTGGGAAATCTATCACAGTGGAACAAGATTGCTAGGTAACATGTTTTGCTAATATATCCACATATAGACTGCATTCTGCATGTAATAGACACTGCTAATAGTGTATATAGTCTAAGTGGTTCCTGGCCTGTTCTCGCTGATATCAATTATATTATTATTGTGGTATTATAATACTTCTACTGTACTGCAGGATATTTATAAGTATTGTGAATTACAGTATACAGTAAAACATGGTACAGAACAGGTGTGTGCAGCAAGTGCCAAGCATGCAATGCTATAGTGTTCGCTTATAAATCTTGCACACTAATAGTACATTACCTTCACCGATTCTAATATTTTAGCCTCTATTCAAGCATGTTATAGTTTTCTCCCCAACATCCCAAGGGAAATATGTATTCAGGCCACCTCTCTTTAAAGGACAAATATGCACAAGAGGCCAACAATTTTGTTATTGGGGTGAAAAACTGCTTCCTGTGCCTATATATTTACATGTTCCACATACTTATGTTGTGGGACTTTATTTTAGCCAAATTGCCATAATTCATATACCCACAACCACGTCATTATATGGCATTAACTAAACAAATGGGGGACTTCAATCTGTGGGAATCTTGAATGATTTGATATGTCTTACATTTCATACTAAAGGCTAGAAATGCAGATATTCAATTCAATTCAATTCCACTTTATTGCAGACCCTTGAGTCCATATCAGCAAACTAATAAAAAAAAAAACACAAAAACGGAAACATATATAATTACTTATACAATGCAATTATAATATAGTATCTATATATAATTATAATATAATTATATATAGATACATTCAGTTTGTTACCAAATGATGATATTTTGAATCTGTTGAATCAAAATAAGCAATATGTATGTGGTTTGATTATGCTCAAAAACATTGTAACTAACCACATATAACTTACTGAATTTTAAGCATGTTTGGGCCAATGCATTTCATATGGAATTAATTCCATAACAAATCCATTTGAACTGCTATACTAATATTTGTCAAATGGAATGCATACATTATTGAATTAAATATGTAGCACATTCCATTATTACTAGGTTTGCAATAAACACAAGACATGTTGACAGAAGTCCATGATCTCACCAGTAAAATCTGTTGGGAACCACGTTGTCGTGCACAAGCTGCCATTTCCTCCCAAATTCAACAGAGACGTAGAGCTAAAGAAGTGTGAAAGATGTACAGCAACCAAAATGAGTTAAATAATGCACCAGAAAGAAAACCCTTAAAGAACTGTTCCTTCATGTTGGATAATTTATTCATATCTTATTGCTTTTATACATCTTAACCAATGTATGTTATACTTTCTGTTAGATGGCCTTAAGCCTTATATATTACTCCAATGACCTGGGAACACGGACCCCAACTATGTTGACCGGCCCTACCATTGTGTTTATGTTAAGTAGTAACCCCCTCTGGAATGTCTTCCTATGTGACTGTTACCATACCCTTTGTTTTCATTACCTCTTCTTGACTATTTCTTTGACGGTTCTTCAAGCCACCCCCTCTTGTGTATAAATGTTTTCCAAGTGTCTCAACTAAAGCAGAAGCATTTCTACATTGCATGCTTTACGCGTCTTATCTACGGCCATGCTTACATTAAATATATTCATTAAGACAACGACGACTCATAGCTGAATTATTGTTTATAACACTTCACATCCAAGGTGAGGCGGGCAACTGTCAAATGCAGTTGACACTTGACAGTGACAGTTTGGTGTAAATAATATGAAGTTATGATGACATGACGCCGGGTCGATTCCAAGCCTGCTTAATTGCAGAGTACAGCAGAAGCAGAGAAACAACACTTTCTGGGTACAGAATAAAACAAAAAACACTGTTATTTCATGTATACACTATTAGATTACAACCTATGGCTATGAGAGAAAGAGACAGAGAGAGAAAGACAGTGAGGGATTTTAGCATACCGCTCCATCTTAAAATAGCTGTCTCCTCTCCTGGGTAAGACAGAGGAGGAGACAGTTGACATATGATTCAATTGACTGCAAAATGCTAATGGACATCAGTTACTGCAAAGCTGGACAGCTCTCCAAGCACTCAATAGACATGGCACGCTGTCATGACCAATGAGGAGCTGCAAGTCGTGACCTCAGCCAATTCTGTTCATACACAAACTTAAAGCGTTTCAACAGCGGTGACAGCTAAGAACGTGAAAAGAAATAAAAGCGCGAGTCGAACGACCCTGAAAGCAGATGTTGATTTACTTTACAGGGAAGTGCGCTGAATAGCCTGAAGGCAAACTTCTCTAGAGTATCTTTATTTCCAGCTCATTGATGGCTCTCCACAAAGCCTCTTCGTCTTCCCCATATGCACCATTTATCTCACTTTTCACCTCTCGGCTGTTTTCTGGTGCTGAAAATTAAGTCTTGCAATAGCAGGCTGGGAGGCTCAGTTTGATGCGTGTTGCGTTGAGTAAATCAGACAGTGGGGCTCACTCTCAAAATAATGAAGCGTGTGTATCTGCGTGCACGGACGCGTCTTGCGCGCACGCGCACGTGCGAATGTGTGTGCGCGCGCGCATGAGCGCACAAGCAAATTGTACAATGGTTAGCTGCCGTACAGTGACTCCTGTTTCCCCTATCAACTCTCTCTTGTCTGTCTCCCTCTGTCTGTCTGTCTGTCTGTCTGTCTGTCAGGGGACAGGTTCATACAAACTCGGAGTCAGCAAACAGACTTTATGGCTTGTTCAGGGAGGAACAGGTGTAAGTGATTAGCTGTCACTGCCTTGGCAACGGCGGGCCTGGCTCTAGTGACATATGCCTTCGCTAGTCAGGATCATGTCTCGCAAACCACCGATAATTAGGGAAGCTATCAGCCGTGAGTATTGCCTGTCTTTACACAGCACTCTGCCTGATCGACATGCGCCGGGCTCGGGGTGAAGGTTGCCTAAAAACAACGTGATTATCTCGTGGAAATTGTAAGCAGCTCCCACCCTATATTACCAACACCTCTTGTTGCTACCGGGAGCTTGCAGGTGTACGCGCTCTATAACCCATGTATAAAGATTGATAGAAGAGAGATTTTACACTACATATCTTATAGGTACTGTAGATACAGACATGTTAGGTGTTACCTTTTGGTCATGGCTGTAAGCCAGGATCCAGTCCTCCTGTTCAGGGTGGAAAAGGAGGCTGAGTATGTCGAAGGCTAAGCTGTGTTTCTGATAGGACGCCCCCTCGTCCAGGCTAATGAGCAGGCTGCTCTCCACATCCGGGTCAGTCAGTAACATGATCTGACACCATACAAGAGACAGGAGAATGAGCTCCCAGCCTATACATGGCTGGCATTTGTGAATGTGCCCTTTATAGCAGCTATGCACTGTTAACGGTATACAGTGTACTGTATTGTAAAGATCAGCTGTTAATCATATTCCATGAGGTTTACTCTGGCAGATATTCCATTTATTGCACGTCAAATTGTACAAGATGATACCGCTAAGAGCTCGGCGAGGTCTGGTGTAGATGGGCATTATTGAGGAAATCAAGAAAACCCTACATCCCATAATGTTAATATAATTGATTTGAATAACTTTGCCAACGTACCTTTCTTTTGTTGTTCGGACTCACGTATAGGTAGCTTAGTATTGATTTTGGCCCAACTTTTTCATTTAGTTTCTCATACGTGGTGCCATAATCCGTGGATCTGAAATGAATTATGAGTATGAAACATATGATTCATGGTGAGAAGAATTATGTAACTTCTAAAAAAAACAATAAAGGTCTCGACCAAGCATACACTTCTAATAGATTAGGTTTTGCAATTTTCTTGATGAGTGGCAATTATTAAAAAAATAACAAGGGAATAATTACTGCAACCCCACTGTAGTGGATTTATTTATTATAGAAGTATTATGGAATGTACAGTAATTTCACAAATATATGTGTGTATGTATATAT
>JAODUK010000911.1:0-13294 GCA_027564635.1 Typhlichthys eigenmanni | reverse complement strand
GTTCCAAAACGATGAGAAATGTCCATTATGATGCACACAAGTAACTTGATGATGTGGAGGTTGAACACGTAGTTTTGCGAATGTCAATTCTGACCTGAGAAATGTACCAAAGTGAATGAGAAATACTGTAATATTCTCACATAAACAAAACAAAAAAAACCTTTTCCAGAAAGTGAAGTGCAGCAATGCTCTTATGTAATGTACCTAAGTGTGTTTGAGTCATCTCACAGACAGGCCCTGCTGTGAGTAAAAGACAGCATGCCATACGATAAAGGAGGTTGCACAACTGTAGAGAAAAACATCCCCAAAAATATGTCTGTGACCATATTCTGAAAGCACATCATTTGAATACAACAGCTGCAGATTAATTTGTGAATTCAAGATAACTATTAGCATATGAGCAGAGAATTGACGTAGTATAGGCTATGTTAAACTGCCCAAGTCTTTTTATTAAATGTACTGCCCTTTGATACTGTTGAAGGTCACTTCAACACCTAAAATTGTTTTCACAGACCTTTCATACAGGATAGTGAAACTTTACTTTCATTCGGCAGTGATACCTTTGGACTTTCTTCACAGATTTTCAATGTAATGGAAACGATAGCCTGCCCTGAGGGCTCAATGGACCTTTATTTGGTCTCTGTATCCTGAAGACAGATTCTACATCATCTGCTCAAGACAACATTTGTCTGCACATTGCTTGGCAGACTGCATAATACAGAGAACACACTATAGCTGCTACAGTAGAATGAGTAGATGCCTGTTTGTCAGTGTGGTGCTCTTTTCATCATGTAAAATGACTAACCCATAACCCTTGATTTATTTACTGAACAGGCTTCTTCTGTCTGGAAATTGGTTTGTATGGGTCCAAGCAGTGGCGCAGGAGATGTTTTTAAGGTGGGGGGGACGAAAGTGTGACGAAAAAGTTCTCAAATTTTAAGTCTGTACAACTATGCTTTTAGTTATTAAAACCAAATAAAATTAAAAATAAAAATATGTCCCACCCGGGAATTGAACCCCACGCCCCCGTGCAAAAGACAAACACATTACAAGTTCACCAGCAGAAAATTGTTATATATGGCCCATCAATGTGTTGAAGTATTTGAGAGTAATATTTACTGCAGAGCAATTGTCTTGACCTCGTTACACATGGTTATGACATAGACTAGACTACTACACTGGTCAACATGTCAACATGATCACTGGTCAACAACACATGCCATTATATATCTCCCTATTAAAAAATAAGCAAACCGCTCTGGAATATTCCTCTTCCTTTCCTCTTCCTTTCCTCAAAGAACGGTCAATGTACAAACCTATGTTATGCGCAGGGGAATTGTCAAGCTTTTAGGGGAATTGCCGAAATGGTGCACGTTTTAGACTATACATGGTTTTACAAGCCTAAGAGGGAGGTGTCATATTTTTTCACTTTTCTGAACCCAAAAAAGCAAGAGGAGATACCAACATACACACAAGAACTGCTTCTCTCTGATATTTCATAACTATTATTTGAGAAAATGCTATTCCTTTGGAATACATCAAACACCATTAGCCTACATGCCAGGTGCAAATAGCTTACTTTACCGGCGTGCCTATAGCAACAACCAAGGAGGGTGGGGCATTGAATAGTGAATAGTGGACTTGCCAATGCTGGTGGCCTTATGATGATCATCAAAGTAGGCAAATTAACAAATGTAACTCGAGTTAGGCTACATCGGACATCAGACGTAAATTTAAAACATAATACTTTTTTTTTTTTTCAAAAGTGGGGGGGACGATTTTGTTCTTTACGAAAGTGGGGGGACGTATCCCCCTCCACTGCGCACCTGGGTCCAAGTACAAAATATGACTCCAAAGTGTGTTATTGAACAACCTTTTATGTATTTTTTGTTTGATTGACTCAAGGCTTGGAAGACCATTAGAGAACATCTCAATGACAAAATGAGAGAACAGAAAGAGATAAAATAGAAGAGTTTGTGTGTGTATGCGTATACAAGAACATCTTGGATTGTTACCTAATCTAATACATGGCTAAATAATAAATATATTCACATGTACAGTACATGCTGCACTGTCACCATTTAACAGTTATCAGAACAAAAACAAATGCCACAGTGCATTTCTGACCAGAAATATTATCATATCTATTGATATGTGCATATACTGTAGATACTGTTTATTATATTTGAATGCATCCATGTTGATTTAAGATTGAAATTAACAAATTAATTGTTTGCATTTTACTTTCTTATTTCACAGCAATACAAAACATATCGATTCAGTGAGTCCTGATTTGGAATTTGGAACAATTGTGTGAGGTGATTTATAACCAGGGGACAAAGCTTGAAGTAGCCGTGTCTTGTGGTGACCAGTGGTACTGCACCCAGAAGAACCAGCTACACCCACGGCCCATTCATACATTCGTTATCAGTTTTACTGCTTTGCAAAAGTTTTTTCAGGTGCCACACTCATATAGTTCTTCATAATATTCTATTGGTGCTCATGTACATATATTATTTCTTACAATGTCAATAAAGCCAGTTTGGTCGAGTATTTGTCAAGACGTAATAACCATGCAACATAGTTCTATGCTTGTGCCTGCTGAAAAAACAAAAAATACTGTTCTATTTTATGCTGTACTACGGCGCACATGCACGAGGCTTGAGGTCGGGAACTGTACTGGTTGTACTGCGCATGCGGCATTAGAGCCACTTTTACGATGGTGTGACTCTTAATGTCTAAATGCACCCTAAATTGTGATTTTGTTTTAGTTGTAAACTATATAATAAGACTGCACTTTGATGAGCTGGTATTAATATCGAAGTTTTATAAAAATAGTTTTGGTCTGAAAATGGCTCTAAACTTTAGAGCCGTTCAAAATGGCCTAGTCTTGGCTGGTACAAATAGGTGACGAGAAAGTGCAGAGTCATTCACAGAGTAGCTTTAACCCAAACACTGTGGCACAAGCCCAAGCAAATGTCAAGCATGCACACACGCACACACACACATGGACGGACGGACACACGCGTGCGCACACACACACACACACGCACCCCTCCCTGTTTCACAACACAATTAGACTTCAACATAAAGGACTCTCTATTGATGCTATTGAAGCAGTCATAGCCACTAAACCGGTTTGAATGTGATTTTCCCATCTCACTGCGGTTCTGGAACGTGATGTGGGGTTCGTTTATTGAATGACTTCTTTCTCATGGAAATTTCTCAGGTTGCTTTGAGAAAATAAAAGTACAAAAAAACTACACTTGCATGTCGTACATATACACTTATGTGTGTGCACACATGCACGCAGATAGAACCACAGAAGGAATGTAGTCAAGCTAACCAGGAAATGTTGGATGATCATGGCAGTTTCTGGAAAACCAATTTTTCTGCTCTTCCATTTCCTTCCATAATTCTCCCACACAGCTATTGTGCATTGTAATAAGTATTGTATTGACTGTGTGTGTGTATGTGTGTGTGTGCTAGAGGTTTAGCAGTGAGGGAGAACAGCTCTGATATATCTCTGGCAGTGTTTCTTATTGACTTAAGAAAGGCAGAACTCCTCCATTGCCAAATAAGCCAAATCAGGCTTTTAATTGGTCTAAATTATCCACACTGGACAATGAAAGTACAGTTATACTCAACACACACATTCTCTCACTTGCAGTAAACAAATACACATCCAGACACTAGCATGCATGAATGAGCAGATATACACACTTGTGTGTATGGCACGCTCGCACACGCACACATGCACGCACACATGCACGCACACATGAACAGTTGACTTTCCTTCACAGGCTGCCCAGCATGTGGTAGTGTTTAAAGCTCTGTCTTCAAGACCAAACTCTCAGGCACACACTGCACTGAGAATGCTCTCTCACTGGCCTGCCTCTCTCTCTATTGCTGTGCTACATACAGTATGTTGTATGTACAGTATGTTCCTTCATAATGGAGAAATGTGATACTATCTATCAGTATTGGTGCCATTTCATAACACCCCGCGCTTCACAATCAAATGGTGCACTTTGAAGCCCTGCTGGCCAAACCCAGTTGAGATCGTCCCAAGTCTTCTGGAAGCGGTTGTGTAAAATTAGAGATAGCTTATAGTCATTCTGGAGCTACGGTACCAGGGCCGTAAGCTGTTAAATCTTAAAATGCTTCCCTTCTGCTCATTTCTGGTATGCCTGTGCCAATATCTTCTGTTATTTAGCAAGAACCACGACAGGCTGGAGGGCTGAGTTTGGTTAGTAGCACCCATATGTAAAATTACTCTGTGACAGTACTGTATGTTATTTATGTTCATGTCTGTTAAAAATGTGGAACTTTTGCTCAGAACTTTTTAGGAGATGGACATCCATGCAATTCAAGTGAGGGTTTGTTTGCTAACAGGGCCAACAAATGTAAGTCTATAGGCTACAGACTGTCAGTCTGTAGCCTATAGACTTCTCTCAAAGCTTTCCTGCAGGCAGACCAGAATAACTGTTCACAGATTTCACCAAAAAGTAAAATCAATGCAATCTTATAGTGGCAATACTAAATTCCTATTACCACTATGTTTTCTTTAAGATATGGTTGATTAAAGGTTGTACTTTGGTTTTAAAAGTATTTATTGGACAACTGGTGTCATAGATGCTAGTTTTAGTCTATGTCTTTTATATTTTTCCGTATATAGTGAGTTCTGAAAATATACACATAACAGTTGTAGATATAAGCCTACTGCTGCCTAAGGCAACAATGTAAGTGATACTGAAAACCAGATTGTATCTCTTACTGCATTCACAGTGTGGTAGTGTAAGTGATCTAATGCGAAGATCACACTACACAACGTTCAAAGTTGTCAGGTAGTTTTGTAATCGGTTATCTTGACGTCGCTGTGGGTTTCACACTACATGACTGATCGTCGTATTAAAACGTTTCACAAGGAGGAAAAGTGTACGCATTTCTCACAAACAGGATGCCTCTTCAGCATGAAGCTGGTCAGGCTGTACACTTCTCAATATGCCTTCTTTACTCCCAAAATTGCACACCACTGATTTGGTCAATTCAAAAATGAACGTTTTTCCTCTCGCCCATATAGCCTATTGCACTCTCATTGGCTTATGTTCTACGCTGCTGCCATTACCAGTCACACAACCATTCACCATACATGATTTGGACTTGCTGACAGGTCCAGATATTTAACATGCTAGATACCAAGCAACAGGGGCGCAGTAGGGATCTCAACATCGCACAACAGGAAACTTTACTGTACCGTACAGTAAAGTTAGTTTTCGTATTGGATCATCAGATATTAACATAAACTCACAGTGAGGCGTCTTTTCAATATTATGGCCCACGTCTGTGGAACAGCCGTCCTGAAGACATAAGGGCAGCCGAGAACATTGATATTTTTAAAAGCATTACATTTTTTAACCAGCTGAAATTGAGTTATTTCATATTTTTATTTACATTTATTTATTCAATGTTTCATGTTATTTATATTGATTTATATTACGGTTCCTGTATTTTTATGTTATTCTTAATTATTTTTTAATATTTACTTGTAGTGTTTTATCATTTTTATTACTAGTTATTTAAGCATTTAAAAAAATAATAATTATTTGGTGATTCTTTTAATCTGCTCTGCTTCTACTGTTGCTGTGTGCGAGTGTTTGTGTGTGTGTGTGTGTGTGTGGTGTGAACGGGGGTTGAGGTGGTACTATCGCATTATTGTTGTCTTTACAGTGTTGTTTTTAATGCTTTTAAAGTGTGAAGCACTCTGTGTTACATTACTTTGTATGAAAAGTTCTATAGAAATAAAGATTGATTGATTTGTCTTTTCCCATTATTATGTTTTTAGTATTGACAAAAACGAATTACGTGAAATAACTAAAGAATAGTTGTACAGGCTTAAAAGTTGAGTTTTGTCCCCCCAACCTAAACAATATCTCCTGCGCTACTGCTGAGCAATACATCTGCGACTCTCTAAGCTAGCTTAAGCACACTACACGCTTGCTCATGGGAGCATACTCTGATTTTCCTTTTAGCTAGGACGTTTGTTTGCCATGTTGAAGAAAGCGTGTGCAAACCTCTGCTAAAATGGTGTGAAGTGGGCATTACTGTTATAACAAGCTACAGTACACCCGTCATGGATGGAGAAGGTGGACGTGTGGCGGAAAGGTTGACAGGCAGTGGTGACATAATGAGACATCCGTCGCAGCGCATGTACGCAAGGCCCCTCCAACTCAAACAAACACCTGGCACGACGCAGCACCAAGAAAGTACATGAAAGAGATTCTGTTTGATTTGGTAAATAAGCAGAGTGTGAGTGTGTGCTTTATCCAACGGGCTCTGCTCACATGAGGAAGACGAATGGGAATGTGTATCGCTTTATGTATTTTTAAAGAGATGGTTTGACCTCTGAAGAGATACACTGTTGGAGACAGCGGGAATTTCTGACTGATATCCAACCTGGGCTTTAGTGCACAAAGCACCGCTGTGCATTTGACTGATTTGTGTGTGCATAATGTCAAACATGCACTATCTGATTTGGACTCCAGGCAAGACATTAAGCCCCATTACAGTTCTATCTATAGAGATCTGAAAAGCTCAACAATTCAACCCAGTCATGTTCAAATCAGGGTGTACCGTCATTTCATGTTACTGTACATAGGAATCATGTCAGACTGTATCCATGTATGTACACTATGATTATCACACCACAACACATTCACATTGACCTGAAAAATACCTCGTCACTGTTGGAAAATTAAACTTCTAGTACAGTACAGTACATGCAATTCATAACAGAACAGAAAAACTAGCAGAATCTCCACCAGTGGCTTATAAACACTGCAATATATACGCAAACTGGGCTGATATTTATTTTCCATGTCCTGCGCGGTCCAACTAATGCCAACAGCAGTAATTAAAAAGAGGGCTTCTCAGTCAAGTGGGCACCAGGCTGAAATGACTGGCACAGAGGAGTGGAAATAGAACTGGAAAGGTCATACGTTCAAATCCCAGGTTACTGAAACACACACACACACACACACACAATGTACATATTTGTGCAGGGAAAGATTTGCTTAGCATATCGTTCCATGCCAAAATGTGGGGGAGAACACAATATACAACAACACAAGTTCCTGTATGGAAAGACATCTTTCATCCAAACCAACTTAGTGATTTGGATGATAACAGGTAGGCAAGGCTTGTTGATGGTCAAATGTGAACTTATGAGTGAGATATTTGCAGGTTGTCAAGTCTTGTTGATAATCAAATGTATGATATTTTGGGTGTGAGTCCAACACATACTCTCCTGCACCAGTTCCAAAAATGTCCCTGGAGCCCCTAGGTATACTACTATATGCAAGCAAGACTCACATAGCTATCTACAGTCTTCTAGTCAAATGGAGCCAGTTGGATGGGGATGGGGGGTAAATGCTGAACT
This sequence comes from Typhlichthys eigenmanni, assembly GCA_027564635.1. NCBI lineage: Eukaryota > Metazoa > Chordata > Actinopteri > Percopsiformes > Amblyopsidae > Typhlichthys > Typhlichthys eigenmanni. The sequence goes on along the minus strand of JAODUK010000911.1, from coordinate 5,856 downwards.
CCAAGGAACTTACAAATTGTATATTGTCAATAGGAATGATTTATCTCTTATGCGGCCCTGATTTTCCATTTGGCAGGTCATACTCGTCTCATTCTGTCAATTTGAAAATCTCAACACTGCGACCCCTCTTCCCTGGCACACAAAGTATTCATCTTGTCCTGTACAGTAGATGCTTCTGGAGAGCTAAACTTATTTGTATACAGGTTTAGTGGCAAGTAATTGGAACGGTTTGGAGCTTTGAGATAACTCAATGGATGGAAGTGGTGTAATGGTTTGGAACGCAGTGCAACATATTTAACTATTTGGATTGATGCATACTTTGCATAGATCACTTTATTATCAGTGGCGTTTTCTCCCGGAGCCAAAGGGATGGCAAGCTTTCCAATTTGTCTAACAGTTTTGGTATTTATATGCTGTTTCTTCGGAGGAACAGCATATCATATCTTCGTTTCTCATATCTTACAATGAGTGAAACAGTGTGCCTCAAAATGAATGGCGAATATGTGGTGAAACACGATATTGCACTCCTACTGTATGGAGTTACTTTTGTGTCTTTATTATGCAAACAAACATACTACGTTTGAGAGCAAAACTTGACAAATTGCAATCAAAAAATGTACTCTATTGGTTGTTTCCAACCCTGGTTCAGCAGGCATATACAGTATACTGCAGCATGCGGAATGCGTGGTTGTTTTTACATGACAATGGCTTGGCAGGACTCTCCTGTGGTCAACCACTTACTCTTAGACTCCCTAGGACTTGCCCTGTGGGGTGCTTTCAGCAGCCTGCCTAACACACTGGAGGACATCAGAAATGTACAGTTAGATACCTTCTGGTAATGTCCTGACAACATGTCCAAGCTGGAATATATCGCAATGCCACAGTGCACACATTCAGAAGCATGTATTGTTTCGAACACACAAACGCACGCACACACACACGCACACACGCACACACACACACACACACACACACACACGTGAGCCAAAGTCAAATAATATTTTTCTGCATCTCACAATATTGAACTTTGGTTAAACTCTTGACTTCACTTAATTGCCGCCATATAAATCCACAATGAAATTGTTTGGCATAAAATATTTATAATAGGTTTTTGTATATTTAATACATTAATTTATTTAAATTTGTACAATACTTTTATCTTGTCCAATACTGACCTTGTTTTTGTCTTTGATCTGTTCTTTTTTGGGATCAATAAAGTTTTCTACATCTACATCTAATAGCTGAATTAATATACTATATAATCTCCTGTATATAGTTTAAGCCAAGCAGTGAGGTACAGTACGAAGCCATAGAGTTAAGGGTTGATCAAAGTGTATAGCTGTGTTGGTTCCCAATAAAATCAACAGGATAGCATTAGATACTGTGACAATACTCAACTAAATACAGTACAATAGTATTGCCATGTTCTTTGACATAAGAATAAAACATTTGAGAGAGAACAAAACAGTTGTAGAATTAGTGAGAAACTACAACCTACATTGTTTTATGGTGACTACAATAGTACCATGCAACACAAAGTTCATGTAGATCTTGTAGAAGAACATTGTAGATAATAGTTACTGCATCTACACACACTTCATGAAAACAATATGACAAAAACATGTCTTCCCATGAAGATCATTTGGCTTATACAATTATGTTTACAATGTTTTTGCCCACTCTAAGGAATGGAAAATAGCTAAATTTGTTATAAAATAAATCTAGAGATTTTCAACCAAATCCAGAAATAACATCTGCATAGAGTTTTTGGTTAGCTCTCAAGGTGAGTGAGTGAGTTGTGATTCTGTGTGCATATGTAAACCCTTTAGAAATCGTTTCAGAGACAACTATATTAATCATAGAAATTAGCATATGAATTTACTGTGACAGTGACATAATGCTGTCAATTTGCTGAATTACAATTGCAACAATCTTATTTCATACTCAGTGATATTTATCTGGCTCGATAACTGTTCAGTTTAGAAACATTCTGTGCATGCCATCGCAAGCCAAAGCATTTTCACCAAAACAAAACTAGACAGAAAAGTTGGTTGACAGTCAGAACATGTCAAATGAATTAGTGCAAATGAGAGCTAGTCATACAAATCACTTTCCTCAAAACTTGTATTAGTGTGCTCTCTTTTATAACAGCACTGTTATTTTGTTTATAGTTTACATACGCCTCCCTTTCTTTTTAAGACTTTGTTGTTCCCCCATTTCCTCCCTTTCTCCATTCCTTCCTAACCACAATATACGTCTGTTTGGCCTCTGGAAGAGTCAAGTCTTTTTCTTTTTTACCCCCAGAAAATCAATTTTGAGATTCCACCGCAAATCATATGGTACCAGTGAGAGAAGAACTCACGTTAAAGTTTAGGGCTGAGTGTGTGTGTGTGTGTGTGTGCGTGTGTGTGCGTGTGTGTGTGTGCGTGTGTGCCTAAATCTGCGCACAAGCGTGTCAATGCATGGAAGCTTTTCTAAACATGTCTGAGGTGAACATGCAATACCTGTTAATATACTGTACTGTATGTGCACAAGTCTGTGTACGTGTGTATGTGTGTGCGTGTGTGTGTGTGTTAGTGTTTGTGTGTGAGTGAGGGTTTTATTTGTTCCCCTGGCCCAGCCAACCCTCTGTCATCAATGTTTCTCTCTCTCTCTCTCTCTCTCTCTCTCTCTCTCTCTCTCTCTCTCTCTCTCTCTCCTTTTCTCCGTCGATAATTTTGTCGTTATGGTGCCTGTTACAAAATGCAGAGTTGGTGAATGATTAATGGAAGCCTTACTGCAGAAACACCAAATGTTTTCCCTTACAGACAGTCTGAATAAATAAAGGTTCACAAGGGGATAAGACCAATGCAAACTATATTTCTACAGATCTCGCGGGTCAATTACTGTAATTCCAAATTGCACGCATATGTGTACTTGCAATATGGTAACACCACTCCATTGACACCGCCCATGCCTCTTAAACATATTGTGTCTTCATGTGTATGTGAGCGCATGTAAATCTGCATTGGGTTGCAAGGGTGCGCACGTCTGTGCCTGTCAGGACGTCAGCCTGTATGTGTGTGTGCGTGCATGTGTGGTTACCAGACCACATATCTGTTAAACAGTAACAGATATTAGTGACTGTTGAAATCCACCAGACGTCCATCACAATGTGCAGTGCCTTGCCAGAGTCATTGCTTGGACACTTGTGTGGCTGACATTACTGCTAATAAAGTCAGGACTACTTTGTCAAAGTAATATTTATGAACTTATTTATTTACATTTGGAGGTATGGCTCTGTTCTGGGAGCTCCTTGCCCTTTCCATGCGCATACATGGAAAGCCCTTCCATGCGCATACATGGAAAGCCACAGGCAGGGAGAGCAGCAAGGGGACCCCCCACCCCCACCACCGAGGAACAGAACAGAGCAAGCCACAAAGACAACAGACAACAAGCAACACAGACGCACGACAGAACAAGGTGGTGCAGGGCGGAGGAGGGGGGAGGAGGAGGGAGCTAACGGGCTAGCAGGGGAAGGGGCGGGTAAACCAGCATACTGTATACACGCACTGACCAATGACCAACGCATGCAAAGCAACAATCAGCTGGTCTGTCAGCTGACGACCCAGCAACGTGACACGTCCTGCCTGAACGTCCGCTGTGCTTTCTTTCTCCCCCGACACGATACAGTGTTAAAGTTACAGTGTTATATATATATATATATATATATATATATATATATAACAATACTTTATTTGATGCGTGATTCTTTCTATTTTATTGTTCTACAGTTATTTGTTTATATGACATACACAACATGCCTTGTACTGAAACATTTACTTTGTTTATTCCCTTTCTTTCATCTTTCTTTCTTTGTTGTTTCTTTGTTTGCTTTCACTCATCTTGCGTTGTCTTTTTTTCTTTCTCCCAGCCCGTCTTCCTTCCTTTCACTGCTGTAGGGTTGCTGTTGCTTGTTGTGTGGACGAACACACAGGCATCTGAGAAGGGAAGACGTGCAAAGTCTCGTGTCTGCCTCTGATTGAAGAGAAGCCACAGTTTCCTTCTCTTGCGCTGCTCTTCCTCTGTGATGGCGGCTGGACGGATGCCAGCAGTGGTATGAGACATTGTAACACTGTCACTTTGTTTCACACCCAGCAAACACGCACACACTGGTTCAGCTGCATGAACACAAACCAGAGCACTGGAGCAACACAAAAAAACCAGAGGAGCTTGGCGTACAAAAACCACAATCACCATCATCTCTTCACAACACAAATGAAAAGCAGATGCTGAATCTATATGGTAAAATAATAGCAGGATCTGAACGTACAAAGCACACACGACAATGTGTGTTACAGCTATGGCAGCTATTCAGAACTTCATTTGTGCTTGCTTTCTAGTTAATGACCACAGTAACTGTGCCTGTGTGTTTGGAGCAAGGAACAGCCAATGGCTTTATAATGGATTGTAATCAGCCTGTTGGCTTGAACAAATTCTGTGCATTTTGATGCTTGAATGTTTATTTCTTATTACAGCAGGATTTCAATAAGGCTTAGCCAAACATATCACTGGTCTTTCTTACTATGTTGTCTAATAAAGAATAATGATGTTGACTATATGTGCAAAGCATTTTTGATTAGATTAGAGTCTAATCTAATCTAATCATTAGACCATTTAACATAAACTCTAAAATTGTTACATGCATTTAAACAGAATTGCTACATTTCAAAGATCCAAATGTGTCTATTTATGATGAGTGTTATGATCCCACAAGTGTTCACAAGTGTCCAGTCTTTTTGTGTGCAGATTATGAATCGCGTAAGGTTGCTGAACAACAAAGGACATGAGAATTAATCATTAATCTTCAAGTAATCCCGATGTTGTCCTGTTAAACCTGCCGTGGGTGGAGTGACAACTTTATACTTTCCTCCATAGCGTGAAATGTTTGGGCTCATGCCAAACTGTCTGTGTAAACATAGCCCTCCACTGTAAATGGATTCGTCATGACTCATGAAGATGCATTTCTTCATTTGGCAGCCACATACTCATTGTAAGATCATTAGTCTGCTTGACTGGTTAGATTGCCTTTTTGCTTTTGATTTGATTCATGCTCAGACATGACACTGCAGAATATAAAGTGTTTTAGATTCATGGAATATGCTCTGGATTCTTTGCATACATTTTTTTTTACAATCTGTTTTAGGTGAATGTCAGTATATTTTCCTTACCTCAATAATAAGTTAAAAACAATGTAATACTGCATTGTTTTAAAATTTCCAAGTAAAATGCACATTACAAGGTACATACTCATACCTTGCAAGCAGACAAGCAGGTAAAAATTACATCAGCACTTAAAGTGGTATTGTTTTGGTCACCAGAGGGATGTAATATGCAAATTGTCCCTGTAAACTAAAACTCTACACATAAAGACAGGTTTGCTAAAGGTTTGCATGAGTAAAAACGTGTGCAAACTTGATATCACTAGCATTTAAAGTCAGTTTGCCTTAATGAATATGTAACTTGGGGCATTACAATGTGAAAAATAGTAGGAGGGGACCATGCAAATACATGAATTTACTACACGCAATGTGATCTATTAAGGCTAAAAGTTATTTCAGGTGATTGGCACAGCATCTGTATTTATTATGTTTGAAAGGAAGGTTTTAGTCGGAAACCGATGGAGTGCCTACTCCAGGTGGGGAATGAGTCCTTACCCCAAGTGAAGGAGTTTTGTTCGCGAGTGAGGGGACTATGGAGCGAGAGATTGGCCGGAGAATCGGAGCAGCGGGAGCGGTACTGCAATCACTTTACCGCACCGTGGTGACGAAAAGAGAGCTGAGCCGGAAGGCAAAGCTCTCGATCTACCGGGCAATT
>JAODUK010000910.1:0-13295 GCA_027564635.1 Typhlichthys eigenmanni | reverse complement strand
TAATGGTGTATTTCATATTCTCCTTGATTGATTTATTACTATCATAAATGTAAGCAATTTAAATTGTTAAAGTACCATTGTTGATTGGTAGTTTAATTTGCATGAGCTACTAGCTGTTTATTAGCTAGCATGTCCCTAGCATGTCCCTAGCATGTCCCTAGCATGTCCCTCATACCCTGTGTCTCCCTGGCAGCAGTTTGATGAGCAGCAGGCTATCCTGGAGCTGGACGACCAGACGGACCACCGGCAGTGGACCCAGCAGCACCTGGACGCGGCGGACCTCCGGGTCCCGTCCATCGCCCCCACTCCGCCCCAGGGCGAGGTTGACAACGACTGCATGGATGTCAACGTCCGCGGTCCAGGTACGCATGGAAAACATTTTCACTGCTGCATGGCTGGTGTGGAGGAGACATTTGGCAACATTTTATTAAAGAAATAATACATTACATGTTGGGTGGCACGTGGAATATACAAGAATAGAATAGATTATTTAAAACATATTATTATTATTTTTATTATTATTATTATTATTATATTGCTTAAATATATATCCATTTATAAAATTAGACTGTAAGATATTTTTGGAACAAGGAACATTAGAATGAACTAAAATAATCAAATTCGAAATGTATCATATTTATAAAGTCAGGATAGTATATAGTCGAGAGATTCATACCTTTTCTTCATGTGAGCACTTCTAGTGTGTGTGTGTATGTGTGTGTGTGTGTGTGTGTGTGCGTGCGCGCGTGTGTGTGTGTGCGTGCGTGCGTAGGAGTTGCTAATACCCCATGTCCCCGGGGCAAGGGGATGTTCTTCAAAGCAGTCAGCTGGAAGCCAGGCGCCTATGGGGAAAACACTGATTCCTGCTCAGATTAATCATTTCTGCAGTAATGGGCCTCTATTTTTCCATGCCATATTAATAAGACCAATAAAGGCATCAAATACAAAAGCACTCTTTTGCACTAAGTGCCAAATCCCCTGGAGTACATCTTCAGAAAATCAAAAGTAACAGGGTTAAAAACTGGAGAACGCACTTTTCCCCCCCGTGGCTGATCAATGCACTTGAATGCTTCTCCAGACGGCAAGCTTTAGCGAGGCCCGGCCTCTATCCCCCAGCTTCTCCTCTCTCTCTGAAGCTTTGCTTACATCCAGGCTCGATCACGATCCGTTATCGAAGGAGCGAGAGCGCTGTGATGATTCAACTCAGGGAAGAGCATCAAATCCACATTCGATTTGTTGTTTTGCCTGGCGTTTGATCTCCCAGGTGCTTTGAAGCGAAGAGCTGGCTGCTGGCACTGCAGTCTGTGGTGTGCCAGCCCATGTGCCAGCCCATACACTCTGTTAAAGACGGACATAGTTAATATGATGTCATCCAGTCATGTTTCAATGTGTTTGCCCAGTCCCTCTGTTAGGTTAGTGAGGGGTGGACGTTAAAACAAATATTTGATTTAAAGTGGGATTGGTAAATTGTAGTTCATAAAAAGTGGATATCAGTGATCAGCTATATTTAAATGTGCATTTTCAATTTAATTGAGCAAATCATTGTATTACATTGCTGTTGGTGTGGGTGAATGCTGCTTGGATTCCATGATACATATGTAGTGGGGCCATCATGACTAAAGTGGTCTCTGAACCACAGGCACTGTGGGACATTTATGACAAATGTCATTACTCTGTTTTGGAAGCCAGCCTCTTGGTGGCCATTACGAGTACTGCAGGCAGCTTGAGCATTTGTCTTCAACACTTGACCTTGACTGTCCTTCACATCTCTGTCCTGTCCCCTGCCTGCCCTTCACAGACGGCTTCACGCCCCTCATGATAGCGTCGTGCAGCGGCGGGGGTCTAGAGACGGGCAACAGCGAGGAAGACGAGGACCCCTGTGCCAGCGTGATCAGTGACTTCATCTACCAGGGGGCCAACCTCCACAACCAGACGGACCGCACGGGCGAGACGGCCCTCCACCTGGCGGCGCGCTACGCACGCTCCGATGCCGCCAAGCGGCTGCTGGAGGCCAGCGCCGACGCCAACATCCAGGACACCATGGGCAGGACGCCCCTGCACGCTGCCGTCGCAGCCGACGCCCAGGGCGTGTTCCAGGTGGGTGTGGGTGAACCCTGGTGGGTCTGGGTGGGTCTGGGTTTGTCTGCGTGGGTTCTGGTGGGTCTGTATGCGTCCTGGTGGTTACTGATGGATCTGGGTGGGTCCTGGTAGGTCCTGGTGGATCTGGAGTCTCAACCAACAGCAAGGATGCGTGTCTGGTTGACCCCACAGCTGGCTGCAGGGGGCTAGATTTTTCTTAGTGAGGCAGGATGGAATGGAGTAGGAGTTTATTATGACTTTCACATCAGAAGGCGAAGGTCAATTGCCTGTGCAGATTCACATATTTCACATAAGCAACTCTGTGCTAAACGTCTGATACCATACATAGACCGTTGTAAGCGCCACTGACTTTCCGAAAGTGAGGAAGTAAATTTTCATTGGCTGTTAGCATTGTCACTCAAGAAGTCTGTATCTGTAATTCCAGTGCGAGGATAGTGTATTATTACTTACTCATTTCAGTTGTTACATTTTTTTTAAGCGGTAAGAGTAACTTATCTAATATGTAATACCTGAAAACAGCCAGAGTCGTGTTGGTAAGTTGCTCAACAAATTCCTCTGTATAATTTTAACGCCCAACTTTGTCATTGTGTTACGTAGTTGGCCTCTCCTGACAAGTAGGCGGATCTTGACGCAGTTAGCCAGCATCACATAAAGTGTTTATATAAAAGCTGGCTCTGCGTGACTAGAAATCTACAACTTGCAGGGCAGTGGAAGGTTCATAGATATATACCTCTGTATACTTCTGTGACACAACCACCAATATACGAAATGTGACAAATGTGTGACTCTTAATATTTTGTATTTTTTAACGTCAATCCTTTTATTAAATGTAACAAATACTTTGTTGCCCATGAATGTAGCACTCAAAGCTTAATAAAACATGTAACGATAAGATACTGTTGAGTCCTTAAGACCTTTATGTTCACCGCCACCACAGATTTTGATAAGGAACCGTGCCACAGACCTGGATGCCCGCATGCACGATGGCACCACACCGCTGATCTTGGCTGCCAGGCTGGCAGTAGAAGGAATGGTGGAGGAACTGATTAACTGCCACGCCGACGTTAACGCCATCGACGACTTTGGTAGAGCTCAGACCTCGGTCTCTTTTCTACTAATAAATAAATGTCAATAAAACATGTCAGTGAAGTGTGTATTTGACTACATAATAGCTATTACATGTACAGCATTTAGCAGGCACAACAACATCTTAACAATACATAGTCTACCAAGTCTTCTATTGTTCTTCCACCAAGACTATAGGAGGTGTGTTGTCCTGTTGCAGGTAAATCAGCCTTACACTGGGCAGCAGCAGTTAACAATGTGGATGCAGCCATGGTGCTGCTGAAGAGTGGGGCCAATAAGGACATGCAGAACAACAAGGTGTCGCACCACACAGCGGTCCTCCCCACCCAACACATTACCTCCACCCAACACACGTTACCTCCACCCAACACACTACCTCCACCCAACACACGTTACCTCCACCCAACACATTATCCCCACCCAACACACGTTACCTCCACCCAACACATGTTACCTCCACCCAACACATTACCTCCACCCAACACATTATCCCCACCCAACACATTACCTCCACCCAACACACGTTACCTCCACCCAACACATTATATCCACCCAACATACGTTACCTCCACCCAACACACGTTACCTCCACCCAACACATTATATCCACCCAACACACGTTACCTGCACCCAACATATTATATCCACCCAACACACGTTACCTCCACCCAACACATTATATCCACCCAACATACATTACCTCCACCCAACACATGTTACCTCCACCCAACACATTACCTCCACCCAACATACATTACCTCCACCCAACACATTATATCCACCCAACATACGTTACCTCCACCCAACACACATTACCTCCACCCAACACGGTATCTCCACCCACTAAAGAAAAGTGAAGGTGAACCCTTCTCAACCTATTCCCCCCCCCACCAGGAGGAGACCCCCTTGTTCCTGGCTGCCAGGGAGGGCAGCTACGAGACGGCCAAGGTGCTGCTGGAGCATTTTGCCAACCGGGACATCACGGACCACATGGACCGGCTGCCCCGCGACACGGCCCAGGAGCGCATGCACCACGACATCGTGCGTCTGCTGGAGGAGTACAACCTGGTGAGGAGCCCCCCCATGCACGCCACCCTGTCCGCCCCGCTGTGCTCGCCCGCCGGCTACCTGGGCGGCATGAAGCAGCCGCCCCCGGCCCCGGGCCAGGGCCATGGCAAGAAGGGCCGCAAGCCCAACGCCAAGGCTGGGGCGTGCAGGGATGCCCGGGACGCCAAGGCCAAGAAGAAGAGCCCGCAGGACGCCAAGGCGGCCCACCTGCTGGACAGCTCTGGCGTGCTGTCCCCCGTGGACTCCCTGGAGTCTCCCCACGCCTACCTGTCGGACGTGGCGTCCCCACCCGTGATGGCTCAACACCTGCAGGGCCACATGGCGCCCGTGCTCAGCAAGCAGGAGCTGGCGCGCATGCAGTTCGACCCGCTGCCACCCCGCCTCACCCACCTGCCGGCAGCGGCGGGCCCCGCCCCACAGGGGCCCTTATCGGGTCCGTGTGATTGGCTGTCCAGGATGCACGGCGCGCTGAGCCAGGGGGCCCAGTACAACAGCCACATGCGTGGCGGCATGATGAGCTCCCTGCATGTGCCCCAGATGATGGGCTACCAGGGCATGGCCCAGGACCCCCGCCTAGGGCCCCAGCAGGACCCCCGCCTGGGGCTGCAGCAGCTCCGTCATCATCAGCAGCAGCAGCAGGGCCTAGGCGGCAGCCAGGGCTTCATCGGCAGCCCAGAGCTGACCTCCCAGGAGCAGCAGCAGGCCGGGGGCGGCTCCAGCATGCCCATCCACACCATGCTGGCCCAGGAGAGCCAGGCCATGGCCAGCACCCAGTTCCTCACCCCGCCCTCCCAGCACAGCTACACGGGGCCCATGGACACCCCCAGCCATCAGCTGCAGGTGCCCGACCATCCCTTCCTCACCCCGTCCCCGGGCTCCCCGGACCAGTGGTCCAGCTCCTCTCCCCACTCCAACATGTCCGACTGGTCCGAGGGCATCTCCAGTCCACCCACCAGCATGCAGGCTCAGATAGTGGCACACATACCCGAACACTTTAAGTAACACCCACATCAGCTGAATATTTTTATATGAACGAAATACAGCAGAGAAAAGGAACATTTGAAAATAAAGAGTTTTATACCTCTGCCTTTCTACTAACAGCAAGACTTGTGTTTCATCCATTTTTTATTTTATTTATTAATGTCTTATTTATAATTTCTGTTGCCTGACTATGGGATCCATGGTGTTTTATTATAGCCATAGGAGAAAGATTAGTTATCTTTGTATTTACAATTAGTGTTTCATTTCACAGCATAAACACTGGGTATTTATTTGTCCAATAATGTTATTTTTGTTGTTTTTTTCCACCTTTTTTCTTATTATTTCTACTCTTGTTTATATTTTGCTATTTTTGTATAATCTTGTGCATAAACACCAATTTGATAAAAAAAAGGCGTTATTATAGATTATTATTGATTTTAAGTTTCAGTGTTAAAGGTTTTGTGTAAAATATATTATAAATGCATTTATTTTGCAACCTGTGAAGTGCATTTCACAAACCAATGGAATATACCCTTATTTCATGTGGCTTGATTTGATGGTGTGCACATACAGTATGTGTCAGGCATTGGATCAGGACGTGACATTTTGTATAGTATACAGCCACCTTTGAGGCTGGCAGAAGGACTTTGTTTAAGTGTTTGAAAAACTGGCCTGTTGGCCAAATTGTTTAGAGGGACATGGAAATTCTCTTCTCGAGTCTCTGATGTAAGTTTGAGCCTATGGCTGTCTTTTTTGTAAATATGTTATGTTTCCCTTGAAAGCAGGATTTTGTTTCAGAAATCTGATGTCTTAAGCATGTTAGTCTAATAGCGATTCCTCAGCAGTCAACCACTTTTTAAATTGCTATACACTAAATATATTTTACTTGGCACTCCCAAAGAAGAGATATATACAATATGAAATATAGATACAGACAATTGATTAGTATACTCACAGAAGATAAGTAAAATAAAATTCTAGTTATATTAATTCAGATTCCTGTAATACACATAATGCCACGTGGTATGTGGTTATGGACAAATTATTCATATTTTCTTTTCATTATTTAATAGGAAACTGCTAGCCAAATGTTTGTTCTCTGAGGCACTCCATGGGTAAACGATAGTTCTCATTCTCTTGATTAAAAATCTCTTTAGTCTGTAGTGAAATTATACTATCAACAATGTTTCCTTCCTGTTGAATTTATAATTTGCAATAAATGTATTTTCCCTCAGTTTTCAATATGTAAACATGTTTTTTCTAATAATAAAGGGCGCCTCTGTGTCTTGAAATGTTGTTCGGTAATCTTCTTTTTTTTGGGATCTATTTACAGTAATGATAATATTCCCAAGAACAAATAATTTTGTTTGGAACTGTAACAGCTATGTAATTAACAAGTAAGTCCCTATTGCATGGCATGATACGACATACTTTTCCTCTGTTTTTGTGATGGTCATCAATGAGTATTTTGTGAAGTAGGCCTATGTCTCCCTCTAGTGTTGTGCATCAGCTAATCGGATAGATTTCACTCTGATGTTTTGTTAGCTGACCTTATGGATATTAGGCCTACAACTGTAAGATACTTAGAAAGAATGAAATAGCTTAATTTTATCTCTGAAAGGCAAACAGTATCTTAGGGATGGGACGTGTTATATGTGTTATATATGTTATCATTTATCGCGATAAAAATACTGAAGATAATCATATCGTGGTGAATGTCAATTATCGTGATAATCGTAAATATGAATATTGTCACATGCGACTTGACAAAAGCTGTCTAGTCCAATTGTATTGATAAATACTAACATATGTATTAGCCTGCATATTTCCAGTCAATCACCAATATGCTGAAGGATTGGCTTTCCCATTGTGTCCCCCACATAAAAAAAATCAATGAAATTGGTTGAAATACTGTTTTCAAAACTAAATGAATCACACAAAAAAGATAAGCATGTGTGTCATGATACAATATAAATGTTTTTTTTTTCTTAAGAAATTGTAAGAAAATGTGATTCCAATCTGTTTTAGTGACATATAATAATTGACAATATCGTTGATCGAGATTATTTTGGCCTTGATTAACGTGATATACATTTTTCATATCGTCATGCCTAGTATCTTCGTAAAACACTTCGAAGGATGCTTAGGTCAGTTGCTAATAGACACTGATGCTGATGCATATGATGATACTTACTGGAAATGAAACAGAATAGATTTTTCTGATGAAAATAAAATATGATTTACCTGGATTTCTTATTTATGAAAGAAAAAATAGAGAAAACGATATGCTGGCTGCAACTGCTGCTGGTCACATCATATTCTAATGCTGATTTGCTTTTTGCTGGTTGAAAGGGCAGGAAAGAGCATTAATCAATTTTTGTGTGGAAATCCAATGCGAGTCCATATTGGCAATTTACAGGCAACTGAAAAAGTTATTTAATTAGTAGATTTTCATTTGACTTTCTATCACCCTGGCCAACATTGTAAACAGCATTATTCTGAGACAATTAAACGTATGCAGATCAGACTAATTACAAAATATAAAATAAGGAAACGCTCAGTTCACAAAAAAAAATGCAGATCCTGACAAACTGCTTAGGCTAGTTTATGAATCGTGCCTTTAAAGCTCCACTATGCAGAATATTGCAAATGCTACAGTTTTTACAGTTTCATTGCGTTTTATCTTCTGCAAATTGCAAAAGCAATGGTCCCAAATGAACCCTTAAAAACTACAGTGCCCATCATGCATCAGGCTATTACGCTCTCAAAGTGTAAAGTTCAAATATTACAGTCTACTTGGTTCTTTCTTAGGGTGTCTGTCTTCCTTTACGGAGAGGAAATAAACAACTCCGCGAGTCCTGACGTTACGGTTTCCTTGCTATCGCGTTAAAAACACATCGAGGGAATCCACAATGATTTTCAGTTGACCTGTGCGTGTATATGCACGGTTGTCGGTGGATTTTTACAGGACGTGGTTCTTAAAGTTAGCACGCTAGCTTGCTAGCAGCAGCTAAAATCAGTGGGACTGGTACTTAGGAGAAGAATACACAGAGCTATGTTCGTGCAGGAGGAAAAGATTTTCGCTGGGAAAGTATTGAAAATACATGTCTGCACCATGGAAGGCGCGGAATGGTTAGAAGAGGTCACAGAAGACACCACCATCGAGAAACTCAAAGAAAAGTGCTTGAAACATGTAGGTTTGTTGGCAGCTGTGTTGCTGTGCATTTTCTCCCCTGTCACTCTTGTGCTCGGGGTGTTCCTGTGACCCAGGCCCTCCGTGGAAACTGTCAGTGTCAGTATCACTGGTTCCGTATTTATAGTAACTGGGTAGACGCTGCTATTTATAATTTAGCAAGTTGGCTCTCTCTCCATGGCGGCTAGGTTCCAAACACCTTAGCCATTATGCTTCAAGGCTTTGGTGTGCTGGTTGTGAAGGCGAGGCATTTTGTTTTTTTTATGACGCTGGTTCTTCCTTACCACAAAACTCAAATCAGTATTCAGTTAATTCAACGTCTGATTATAATAATAGCATGTTCTTTTGCAAATAGTTACATTAGGCTATACTATAGCTTGCCAACTTAATATACATACAGTATGTCACAATGAATAAAATGTTGCTCTTTGCAAGCATTCTTGTTATCCAATTATTAAAGACTGCATTATGCTTTTTATATAGTATGTGCATGGAAGTCTAGAAGATCCCAAAACCCTTACCCAGCACAAACTTATCCATGCTGCATCAGAAAGAGTCCTCACAGACACAAAAACAGTGTGTGAGGAGAGTCTCAAAGATAAAGGTATGTTGGGTCACGTTAAAAGTTAAGTCAATGTTATGACGTCAATTTGCCAGCACTAGCTGTTGACTGGCTACATTTCACCTGCTCATTAGATGTCTTGCTGTTGATAAAGAAAAGACCACCGCCAACCCTCCCAAAGATGGCAGACATAGGAACAGAGGAAAAGGTATGGCTCATGACAGGAACTTTTTTTTAAAAAAATTTTTAATGTATATTTATTCATTCATTTAGGTATACCAGTCACGTATTCACATGCATTAGTAATAATAATGATAATTTGTTCAATATGAAACACTCTTTAGCAGAAAAAACAAGAAAACAAGGCTCCTGACAAAGATGCTATCCTTAAAGCAACTGCTAGTTTGTCTACCCGCCAAACTGACCGCACAGTAACCCAGCACAACAGCAGAGATGTAAGTTTTGCTGTTACTGACACCAGTACATCACAATGTATTACTAACACATACCGTGTAATCATGTATTCACGGGTGCATTGATTTGCTTTTTATGTTTTGCTAGTTTCAGACAGAACTTAGAAGGATTCTGGTATCACTCATTGAAGTGGCACAGAAACTTCTTGCCTTGAATCCTGATGCTGTTGAGCTCTTCAAAAAGGCAAATGGTGAGGAGACACAACAGAACCAGTTACAGCCATAGAACTATCTAATATCACATTATTTTATCATTTCAGGGCAAGTTCTTGCAAATGTAGATGTTTCCAACAGGAAAGATGGGTTCCATTGTCATTAGCAATTATCAGTAGTTGTTTTATTGACCTTCTGACCACCTCAAGTAGTTTGTTTATATTTGTCTCTACTGAATTCTCACACTTGTATTCATTCTCTTTTAATTTGCAAGTAATGCATGTAGCCTGGTTGAAGACATTATTGTGTGTGTGTGTGTGTGTGCCAGCCATGTTGGATGAAGATGAGGATGACCAGGTGGATGATACAGCTCTTCAGCAGCTAACTGAGATGGGCTTCCCTGAGAGCAGAGCGGTCAAAGCTCTGAGGCTGAACCAGTGAGTCAGTAATCTGTACTGTAACGAGTAGTCATATAGGAATCAATGGATGGATGAGGAAAATGATTCACCTGCAGTACTGAATGCCATTGGTCACAAATTGTCTGAAATGATGTCTAACAATAATACTGGAGATGTGGTAGAGATGTGTCCATTTTAAATATTAACGTGGTTACCTGTAAAGAAAAAAACATGTTTATTTTGGGTGTTCTATGTTTTGTCTGCTGTTCTCAGAACAGTGTTATTTTTGTTGATTCGTTTACATAGATATCACTTATTGCTCTAATTTAACCAAAACTAAAATAGTGTTGAGCAGCACTAGACCATATGCTTCAACATTATGTCATGTGAATGTAATACACATTTCTAATTGTTTTAATGATGTTTGTCAGCAGGGGCTTTAGGTGTAATGACTTTCCAATCCACTTTTTATGTAATTCAGTGAGTCCCCATAGGGGAGGTGGAGTTTAAGTTTATTTGTTTTGATGTTGTGTTCAAATATCTTAATAAGGAATAATTGTAATAATAATAATAATATTAAAAATTCTTATAAAAATAATAAGAATTGTATATTACATTTACATGATACAATGATAATATAACTTTGAAGCCTATGGTATATTTTACGCGGTAAATGTACAGTATAATAATGAGACATGACCTTTGCTGCTTTAGGTTTTCTCCCTACAAACCATGCTTTTACAATTCGATGTTCTGCTGCTCTGTGTCAAAGCACCCAATGGACAAAGTGGCGGCAGTATAGTTACAGCAGCGTGGTCGATACGTTAGTAAGTACGCATGTTATAAGGGATGGGCACAGAATAAAGATGTATCCCGTCTGTGCTCTCCCTTGTCCTACTGTAGTATGTCTGTGACCCAGGCCATGGAGTGGTTAATAGAGCATGTGGACGACCCCTCCGTGGACACGCCCCTACCGGGCCAGGAGTCTTCCGGGGCGCTGGGGGCCACAGCCGCAGCCACACCAAGCATTTCTGGCCCCTCCACGGCCTCCGCTGCGGCTCCACCGCTTCTACGGAGCCTCTCCCAGTCCAGCACTGAAGAGAGTGCCAGACAGGACGAACTCACCGAGATCTTCAAGAGGATCCGCAGGAAACGAGAGTTCAGGCCTGATTCCAGAGTGGGTCATCTTTCTATATGAATGGGTAGTAGCCAATGTATAACATATTCCCTTCACTTACACTTATTAAATGTGTGGGCACTGAAGACACCCGTTGACCCATAGAATGGTGCCCCCCTCCCCTCCCCTCCCACCTCTTCCATTATTTAGATCATCAAGTGCACATATTGTACATTTGTTGCCGTATGGCTGATGTTGTGTATAAGCTGCTTCTGCAGTAATGTGCACTCACTGCTGTGTAAGTTAACAGAGCCAGCATTGATTTTCAGTTGACTTGTTGTACCTGTGCATATGGTATAAGATAAAACGAGATACATTCTTGTGCTCAGTTGTTCAATTGTTAATGCTTTTTTAACTACTTTGTACAGTGTCCTTGCGTATCTTGAAAGGCGCTTGGACATGTACTTTATTATTATTCAACCTTGGGCCAAGGTACCGTGTAAAACACTTGGCAGTAGCTTACAGTGAGTGCTGAACTAGGCTAGTCAGCATGCTAGTAAGTCCAGCATACCTTGCATCTGGCTCTGCAGGCAGTGATTGCTTTGATGGAGATGGGCTTCGATGAGAAGGAGGTGGTTGATGCTCTGAGGGTCAACAACAACCAGCAGGACGCTGCGGTATGTTCGCCATCATTTAGCTAGCAGCTCCGGCACCAGCATCATTCAGTAGCCTTTTTTGCACACACAACACAGAATCACACACACATTGTATTTATTCTATCACAGAAGTGCAGTCAAACCGAATGCTTATGAAACGGCTTAATTACATTATTTTTTGTCATGGCCAATGCTTCATATTTGACCTTGTGTTTAATATAAGGCTCGTGTCGCTTCTTGTCCTAATGTACTGTAGTGTGAGTGGCTGCTGGGAGACAGGAAGCCTTCTCCTGACGACCTGGACAAAGGCATTGACACCAACAGCCCCCTGTTCCAAGCCATTCTGGAGAACCCAGTGGTCCAGCTGGGCCTTACTAATCCCAAGACACTGTTGGGTAAGGCAGCCTTAAAGTCATTCTTGCTAACTTCAAACTCAAAACAGTATCGCTCTGCGGTCCTCCGCGGCGCAGCATAACACATAGAAACGCATTGTGAAGCGAAGCGTAGTGCTGCGGCTTTGTTGATATGAGCGGTGTTATGTTACTATTTACAGAGTAGTAGGTAGTGTCAGGGCTGTGTATAAGTATCTGGTTATTTTTTCAGCACACACAGAGAACGGTAAGATAGCTAAATGTGAGGAGATATTTTGCAATTATACTACTATTACTCTATTCGTGTTAATAATGACAAATTACAAGTTAATAATTACAAATGGATAATTAAACATAGTTAATGATGTGTTAGCCTATATGATATTTTACACAAACTATATAAACAATTTTCTGTGTAAGATTCTGTATTGCGGATGAGTAATTGCGTCCTCTGCAGAGAATGGCACGCCCTCTGTGTGTTGTTTGTTGTAACAGACATATAGAGGAGACATGCCACTTAGATAATTTTTAATGGAGCTCTATGGGAGAATTCTGACACGCCAAATGTGACAGTTGGAAGGACGTCTGTGACATAAGCGCTCAGTTTAAGTTTTGCGACAGTTACAAATTGTGGTGGATGTCTTTGAACAAGCGTGGATAATATATTACAAATGGACACAGCAGCTGTTAGCTGCCTACTTGTTAAAAGTAGATTTTGTACAATTAATTAATAAAAGAGTCCATGTGAAATGTGTAAAAACATTACATCATTACGCCCACACAACCCAATAATCCATATGATAGGCCCACAAATGTGGCTCGCAAATCTACGTGTTTTTGCAGTTGTTAATGTACTAACAATGTTTATTGAGGATCATTATTTCTTATGAATGAATAAGATTTGGGGTTAGTTAGTTTATCCCCAATGATAAGATGATGAAAATTGAGATGACCTGCTTTAGACTACAGACAGCAAAAATTGCTATCTTTTTGTAAGAACATTGTCAGTCTCTTTCTGTTTCATAAGCATAATACTAGTGTAACTAAGAAGCCTAAGAAGTAACCTCTCCGGGAACCATCACCTTATCGTGGTGGAGAGGTTTGGGTGCCCCTATGAACCTGAGGGCTGTGTTGTCT
>JAODUK010000909.1:0-13297 GCA_027564635.1 Typhlichthys eigenmanni | reverse complement strand
CGCGGTACCAACACACATGAATAGGATTTAATGACGTCATGCCGCCGTTGCCGCCGGTAGTGTGAACGCCCCTTAAAGCAGGGGTCAGCAACCTTTAAGTGCACTTCTCAAATGTACTTGTTTATTAGTGTATTACTTTATTTATGACATTACATCAAAATGTTATAGTATTCCATCCATATGTAACATGCATAGCAACATACAAATAAAAAAAGGTTCTTCCAATCAGGACATTGTAATGGTATATTAATTAGAATATGATACAAGGCTGCCATCCTTATGAAAACATCCACATCTGAGATTAAATCATTACCCTTGCCAACATAACAACAATCTTGATAATCAGCTATAAACTTCTATAGGCTATAGTTATAATGGCAGTAATGATCAAAACAAGATAATTACGTGAATGAAAAACAAAAATATAAGAACAAGAATGCTGCCATGCAGCGGCCATTGCCGAAATGCTACTGAGCCCACCAGCGTTGCTAGTACTATCTGGTGAGACAGGTGGGTGTTTGCAGCATTGTACTTTATGCCTGTGAAGTTTAGACAATTATGAGAATGTATTTGCTTGATTTTAATACCATTATTAGTATTTAGAACTAATCCTTTTTTCTAACTGCATCTGCACCACCACCAGTGTCCACTGGGATCGGGGGACCAGCTGTGTGGAGCCTTGACCAGTGGCGGGGTGTGGGAGAGACGCAGTTGTCAGGACAGACTGCCGTTTATCTGCCAATAGGCTTCCTGCTGAAGAAGCATACATAGCCACTAGCACACGGTAGCATGCTGTAGTTCACTGTAACGAATATGTCCTTATGATGTGTAATAGTACTGAGGACCAATCATAATGGAACTAATCATTTATTGTAACAAATATTAATGTAATCATATGATCATGTGTTTTCATTCATTTATCATTGTTGTGACTAATGCACTTTAGAAAGTAGACGACCTATAATGTGTGTCACCTGTAGCTGTTTTTACAACTTACATTCAAAGAGGACTGAAAGTTATTAAGTATACTGTGTATAACCATAAAGCTCCCTCATAGACACTACTGTTGTTCTGCAGATGCATGATGCTATATTTTATTAGTTTGGGGGGTGAGTCATGGCTGGGTGAAGTGTGTCTCTGGATGAGAGCTCATGTGTGTATCATGCTGCAGTATGGCTTGATGGCCGCTGGTAACAAGTAGACAGTCCTGATAGGCCCAACAAGATACACTGAATAAAGGCATTCATAGTGTTTACCTTGAATGTGTGGTGACTGGTACAGTACCTTGCAGCAGCCGCAACCAGGTTTTTGGCATTGGCTGCTCCAGGGTCTACAGACAGAGACTTGGCAGCTAACAGCAGCTTGCTGGAAGCCATGGAGATGTTCTTCAAGTTGCAATCACTTGGATCTGGTCGTCTTTCTTCTAAAATAATTTTTATTATAAAATGTATATATTTTATAATAAAAATACACACACACATACACAACCGGTCAAATGTTTTAGAACACCTACATTTTTCCAGTTTTTTTTCAAATGTATGCAGTTTAATATCTCAATGTACTATGAAATTAAAGCATAGAACAATAAACAATTAGGTATAAAAATAAATTGAATTTTTATTTAACAAAATGTAAATACAATTTTGGACTCATCAAAGTAGCCACCTTTTGCAGATATAATAACCGAACACACTCGTCGCATTCTTGCTACAATGGAAATCAAATATTGTTCGGCTAATTCTTACCAACACTGTTGCAGAAGTTCCCGCAAATGTGTTGCACTTGTAGGTTGCTTTGCTTTCACCCTTCTGTCCAGTTCATCTCAAACCAGCTCAATGGGGTTTAAGTCTGGAGACTGTGCTGGCCATTCCATGATTTGAAGCCTACCGTCTTGTTCTGTTCCTCTAAGGTACTTCTGACATAGCCTGGAGGTATGTTTTGGGTCATTAACTTGCTGTAGGATGAACCCCTGACCAACTAGGTGTATACCAGAGGCTACTGATTGGCGCTGCAAAATGCTGTGGTAGCTGTTTTGGTTCAAGGTGCCACTCACTCTGTGGAAGTCGCCAACTCTGGATCCAACAAAAGAGCCCCAGACCATTACACTTCCTCCTGCGTGTTTGACAGTTGGTGTCACACACAGAGGAACCACCCTTTCGCCTACTCGACGGCGTACAAAAACCCTGCGTGATGGACCAAAGATTTCAAAGTTTGATTAATCGGCCCATAAGACTTTCTTCCAGTCTTCAGTAGCCCACATGCGGTGCTTCTTGGCCCAGGCAAGCCTCTTTTTCTTATTTTGTCATCTTATCAATGGCTTTCTTACTTCCACTCAACCTGTCAAACCTGCAGCTCAAAGTTTTCTCTTCACCCTTGAGACTGAGACTTGCTTACTTTGACCAGTTTTAAGCTGTGCTCGAATATGGGGATGCTTTTAGGTGGTGTTTCTCTGGACGAACTGACTGGGTGCTCTCTCTCTAATAATTCTATGTTTATTGCTACAGTACTTGCCTTATGGTCATTTTGTTAACCTTAAATTACAATTCAAACATTTTTATACCTGATAATATTCACATTTCGATTAATTAAATATACAATTGTTCAACAAACGATCTGGGACACTTCATTGAAGTTTTGAAATTAGTCTCCACCAAAGTGAAGACTTACCAGAGTATGTCATGGAAGTTGTGAAAACTGGGGACATGCACTCATGCTATACTGTACATGCTCTATGACGGAAGTTACTGGTACCGCAGCACTCCCAGACTCTAACACACATACAATTATTCCACAAAATTGGATATTATTTAGGTTCTTCAGATATCCTTTTTCAATGTTTAATTTTACTATTAACACTGGCATTTCTATTTTCAAGATTCTGAAAATATTTTGAGTTCCTCTCACCATGTTCCAGCCAATTCTGAATAAACGCACCCCAGATCCTGATATATAATGTCCAATTCAGATTGCAATTCGCTTAACCTGTTGATCTCATTATAATAGAAGAATCAGAATTTCTTCTGTTTTTATTTTATTTTTTTCATGGGTGGGAAAATTACAAATCCACTATATTGAATAATTTATGAAGCAACAGATTAGGAAGCAGTGAATGTTGCTTTGATGTGGTGCTGGACCCAACAACGGTTGTTGAAACGGGTTGTTTTATGTTTTATTTTAAACAGATGTAATTAAATTAAAGTTCTATTAGTGTGAAAATAATAACATATCAACATTTTTAATAAATAAAGTAATTCTAAATCGATGCAGCCGATTTGGAATTACCGTCTTTTTCTCTCAATGATAGTCGGTTTGTATATTCATTATGATAATTCATCCATCCCTGTACGTGCATGTTTTGGATGTGGGAGGAAGCATTAGGTATTTTTAACCTAATTGCCTAAATGTTGCAGAGAAATAATAGGATAAAACAATATACATTTGTGTTGTTTGAGCCTCTTACTAGATATCTTTCAAATCTCAATTTAGATTCACACTATAATGATATAATTATTTCTTACATATTGCTACAATAAAATTTTAACAGGGTTCAGACATGCTAGTTTTAGTTTAGGCATCGTGTAGAGTCGACCAACGATAATACACAGTAAATCTGAGATCTATGACACCTAATTTTAGTCGCACAATAACCCAATTATATTTATATGTAGTAAAAGTGTCCCCGTTTACTAAATTACACTGAAATAACTGCATAGTTTATTAACAGACATAATGAAACACAAACACACACAAACACACACACACACACACACACACACAGTATGTATGCACTAGATGGCAGTATTTGTCTCTGTTCACCTGGACATTATTAAAAATCCGTATTTCAGACTGAGCTTTTATACTGCTTTTAAAAATTGATTCCATTATATATTACCAATGCTGAAACATCTTATTAAAACAACGGCAGCTGTAATAACGAGTCTTTAATCTCGTCGAACGTAAAGCAGGCCTGCAGTCTGATGGATGTGGTAGGTCGGTAAGCCTGCTTGAATGGGATTTCCCCTCCATGCCTGTGGGTACTTGCTGTAAGGAAACCACGTACGTTTCAACAACAAATATGTACGAGTCTAGAAAATCCCATTTGAAATTCAAGATAAAACCTTTCTGGATGTTAAAGACAGCGGCTCCTCAAGACTTCATCTGGAAATAATTGTTTATATCACATAATGGTTGTGGGTTAGCCTATAGCCAAACTGAAGTCAGATTCCATGTAGAACTTTCTGGAAATATATTTAGTTTATAGCACTATATGTGTTTAGCTTTATTATTTATTTTTTTAGCCTGCAACGTTTTTAACAAAAGTATCTAATGAACATTAATGCATGGACAGTCATAGAATGTAGAAGAACTTGAGAATATGTCAACATCAGGCTGTGTATGAACAAACAAGCTAAAAAAAAAACAGTATAACAGTAGCAGTTTATTCTTGGCTTGGGCCATGGTGCTTGACCCCGTACGAGCTTCAAATTTCACTCAACTGCAACACGTATAAATATATACCACTTATTTGTTGCACCACATCGCTGCCTTATTGCTGACCCGTGTACTGCTCAAGACCTGCTGCCCGTGAACAAAGTAATGTCTTATGTTCTAACCAGTAAATTAAAAACACAAACATACACACTAATGCACAGATTTTGTCCTTTAGGCTCAGCCCACAACACAACCTATCAGCCTTATTGCAACATTTCAAATGTTTGAGATGTTGATGCCTCAAAAAAGGTCCTAGGTGTTAAGATTTGTCTTAAATACCCCATCCAAAACTATATTTCATGCATGCTCTCTTGTACTTTCATTATTATTTCTGTGAACTGCAATACGTTAAATAAACAATATAATAAAGAATATTACAATAATCATTCACTCTTGTATCACCATATTCGTTTTCTCATAGAGGTTGATATGTGTGGCAATACATTCATCGACAAGATGGACTACAAAGCACTAAGTCCATCAGATATGACGTACTTCCTCCTTTATCCCACCGTAGGATTACCGCCCAACCCCCATGCCCACCTCCCAATTTACACACACACACTGCTTTTGCCCAGTGTTTGACCACTTGGAAATTTGCTCAACGAGAAGGATATTTTATTCTGAGAAGCAGGACTGCGTTGTAATGTGCATCTTCTGAAGGCGGACTGCTTGCAATGAGACAGCACATGAACTAAAGGTAGGTGCGTTGTTAACGGGTTTTCTGCTGTCCCTTCTATCTGCAACAGACGTCGAATTGTGACCTCGCCGACCAAGCTTTAATAAATGTTGCATGTTGCGTGAACACAGCGTGAGCAGCACCATGCAGATGTATATATAAGAGGAACATTGGAGCGAAGCAGCAACACATATTACACTTGAATGCTCAATTGGATTTCCAGAGGTTGTGGTCCTCGTTTTAATGAAACTTATTAGTCGTCGTAATATTTTCAATTCATTAGTTACACACTGTACACAGACGAAAGTGACACTATACGAGCACAGTGATTCAGGTGATGCCCGTGTGAGGTTCAATCAAGGTTCCACCTTTTGTGTTTTTTTTTTTTTTTTTTTAAACCTTGTGCAGCATGAATGCAAACATTTTGCAAATCTCCTTATGGGCTGCAATGCAAAGTGGGAACATAGACTTTCAAGTTACGAATCTGCCTTCTCAGTGCTGTTCTATAGGCTACCATTGGTCAGGAAAATATAGACTCTTTCAGTTAACACAATAACGATATTGGATATTTCCCCGCCATGTAATCATGTAATCCTGCTTGCAACAATTTAGCAATTTGGCAACATTTATCTACAACTTTCTTTCTCTCATTTTCAATAGGTTATTGTCCCTTAAATACAGCGCATATTGTTTTCTACATTTGTTTGGATGGCATGTTATTTAATTAACTCTATATGGGAAATGAATAGGGAATAGCATACTCAAACGAAATTTATGTGTTTGCTTTCCATCTTATTCAGTCAACCTGGCAACAGTATGAATGGCTCGATACAATTGTAATTAAAATGGCTTTTACACCTGAATATCGACCTAATTATTATCCATAGCAAAACAATATGATATTAATGTACATCCAAAATGTAAAGCGTTTGATTCTACAGCGAATGTATCAGTGCGAAAGAGCAGCGTGCGTGGTTGCCACACCCCTTCCATAGAAAGAAACGAGTAATTTGTATAATAGGCTACAAAATGATTTGTGGTCTCTGGAATAATCAAGTACATTTAATTGGCATCTTTTTTTGTTATGCGTTTTGTTTAATGTATTACATTTCTGTGAGCTAAGCTTGCGTACAGGATCAATATGCTACTAGTGTTGCAGTTTGTAGATCAATCAACAGGCAATGAATTTCAGTGAGTGAGTGCTTGTCGTGGGGCTTCTTCAGGTCTTGGTTAAGCCAGCGCTGGTTAGGAGGCAGACGTGATGGGTCATTTGAGATGGAGCACCATTGAGGCAAGATATGTCTGACATGTTTGCTGTGTATGTGAGCTTCTTTGGCAGGTTTATGGGCGAAAGTAAATAGTGCAGAAATCCCTTCACTGGCTGGATAGTCCTTGGTATGTCAAACAGACTGATCGCCATTGGTTGCACGATGCAGACTTGTGTGTGTGTGTGTGTGTGTGTGTGTGTGTGTGTGTGTGTGTGTGTGTGTGTGCACTAAACGTGCTGTTTTGGCACTTGCTCAATTGGTTTGTTATGTATTGATATTACTTAACCTTGAAATTTGATTGCAAGATGAAATATACAGTTTCCAAGAATGCTTCTGATTCACCTGTTAAAATGATTCTTAAGTATTAACATTGACTGTGCAGTATCTTATTCTCTTGTTAATAGTGCACAACTCCCTACTTGAAATAATAGTTAAGCTAAATCTTTTTTTTCAGGTATAACCAATACTAACTAATACTAAAATTTTATCATTTGATCCATTATGCTATTAACTACCAGTTATCTATTCTCCCCCCGAACTGTATTAATGTGAAGATAACATTATGATTGATTGATTGATTGATTGATGATCATTATGATTTCTGGCTGGGAAGGTTTTTCATAAACATATGGAACATAATGGATTACACAGGATGTTTCTGTTATTATTATTTGAAGACCGATTGTGACTGCATCATTGTGCATCAGTTGTAGGTTTTGTGACTTTTGGTGCTGTTTGTTTTCTGCGTTATGCTATTTTCTTTAAGCATATTGAGCTACATACGTGGTCTCGAGATGGACAGAGTTGGAGATCACCGATATTCAACAGTGTGTTTATGGGCCATAAAGACCTCTGTTCCCAGTATTGTCCAGATGAGAAGGAGTTAATCACTGTTGGCACAGAGATAATGTATTGATCTGCATGAGGAAAAGGGCTTCTTCTGTCAACGATGTAAATACGGCGCAGGGTATTTTCTTTATGTAGCATATAGTGCTAGTACAGTAAATTATCTGCTCACAGTGCCACGATGTTGCCCAAAAGTATGGGTCTATTTTGGTTGAAGTGCTATAGTGTTATTGTTACAGGCAATCCCAAATAAGACTTAATCAGAAACCATGTGAACAGCTGGGAATGGATTACACCCCTTCCCCCTTCATTTTCCTGTAGGTGGATATGGGAGATATACACAATAAGACTATATAGATGGTTGTAAATGTGTCTTTTAAGCATAGTGCCTCAGCAGCTGTCTACCGGGAATTCAGCTCCCAGGATCGTTTCCGGGTCCTAAACGTGCACACACTTCAGACTTCTGTAAGTGTGTGTGTGTGTGTGTGTGTGCGCGTGCCTTGGACATATATACTGCAGTGTAGAGTGCTTTTAATAGAGAGCTCAACATGTAAAATGCATCCAAGACACCTTCTGTGACTTCTGTTGAAATTAACTTGGTGCATGCAATTCTGCAACCTTAGTATAATGTGTGCGTGTGTACAGTCTGAGGGGCGACTGTCCTCATTCCTGTTAACGACAATATCGTAACATTTCACATCTCGCTGTAACCTAGCCAGGGATGGTGTAACTCTAATCTTAAGAGTCAAATCACGGGAGTCCAGTGCTGTGGTTGGGGTTCCTCGATTGAAAGACATTGGGATCCCAGTGCCTGGCTCTGCTTAACACATTTAGTTTTGGACAGTACTAGATAGACAAAGCATTGGACAAGTCTCATAGCTCCTCTCTCTGTCCAACCCACATTCTCATATGAGAGAGTTATAATTAGCAACAGGCAGCAAACTCAGGCAGCAAGTGTCACAGTTCCAATTTGGGAACATTGTATCTTGATTATGATTAATGAACAATTTGTTTTGCCTTTGTTTTGCTTATGTTTGAGTTCTGCTCCAGGATGCTTCCATTCAGCCGACTAGATGGGCGGAGCGATGTGGATACACCATAGATCTATAAATAAGGAATAAACACACGGTAGTATTCAGCAGCTTTTGTAATAACGTACTATTTGTAAACGCATGATACTTAAGTGTTTCTAGCAATGGACTAAAACATTAAATAATTAAAGCTACATGGAGTCATAATTATTAGCTTAAAGAAAAATATATTTACAGGCAAAAGTTGATTTACTTGACTATTATCATGTATCTATGTTTATCATTCACGTATGCATTTGAATTTCCTTTTCTCTACTCTACCTACTAATTGTAGACATTTTTGTCTACTGTGATATTTTAGAACCATTCTTCCAGACATTGCATTTCCATAGAAATGTCTCATTGAAATAGTTGACTTGACATCGCTGCTATAGCTTAAGTTACCTTGAAGGAAGGCGGCTCGGCTAAAGTTTTCTATTCTCTTCTTACTTGGAAGGATGAAGGAGCTATCTGGAAAACTAAAAGACCTACGATGAGCAGATATATTGACAGCAAGTGTTAGTAAGCCCGCCTTGCTATATAATAAGTTCATTAAGTTGTCTTTCGCGCATTATGAGTCTGTTCTGCTCTGATAAATGTTTATGTGACACCACCTGAGCTGCCGTGTTACGAGCCATTGACGTGTAGTGTAGTCTGTTGCGGTTGATACTAATGGTGGTTACAGTAGTAACAGCACGTTTTCTCAGTAGATGCTGCTCATTTATTAATGTGCCTGGGATTTTCACGAGCGTCCGCGGGTCCCGACAAATATGCTTATGAAACACGCATCCTCCTATTGAAGTTGAGCTTGATTGAACAGGATTTTTAAACCGACATAGGAAAATGATGTCTGTTAGATGTTCTGAATTTTGGTTTAAATTTACTTTTCGGTTAATTGTTCAGCCCTAAATTCAGGCTTCTCTGTCCCGAGGAAAAACAACCATCGTCACAATCCAATGTAGAAACAGTTTGTTGTCAGTAACATAGTATTTATTTCAGGGTGTTAATTGCTAATTGCTTACAGTAATTTTGAAAATGAATAGAAAATTGTGGGTTACTCGTGATGCTTGTAAACTACGTCCTTTAATTTAAAATAATCTTACTGTAGATTTATAGAGTGTGCAGGTGGCATTCGAAGTACATAATTTCTGTGCTATGGAACGTTTGCAAAATGTACATTGACAGCACAGGGTTCTTACATCAATATCTTTTGTCGTGGTGGCTTCATATGAAGATTAAGGTCCCTCCTGCATTACTTGATATTACTTACAAATTGTGAACCACTGAGGTTCTGAGTAGCAACTATTTTGTAGAGACACATAAATTTAAAAATATTCACAATTGAATTTACAATTGAAGGTTTTTTATTTGTTATATTGTTTAGATAATATGCTAATATTTGCATTAATGTATAGTATTGGCTACAGTCATTGTCAAGTTGGAAATGCATTGGTACAGCTTGGTTTCTATTTGGTGTAGGCTTATTTACGATGTTGACACATTTATTTTGAAGTAGGCCTATAAGTTGAAAGATGTCTTTGCAGTAGGCCGCAACATGTTCCCCACATTATTCAACATGCATGTTATTTGTTGACACAATTTTGACATTGATGTCACTCGTCGAAAATTATTTTCTGCCCTGTGACTGTTGCATGGTGAATATAATCCCCCTGTTGGAATTCCCCAGGAAGTGTCTATGGAGATGCTGAAATTGTTGATCTGCAGTGCGTGGGTGGGCGGTTTGGCTGTGCTGGAAAAGGATACTGCCCTTCTGCTTGTCCCTGGCCCTGCAACAGCAAAAGGCATCTATTCTCGGTTTCCCATAAGGACAGATTCTTGGTGGAAATATTTAGCTGCTTACATGCTTGGGACATACCCTTCTATACAAGGCCACCCTGACGAGTTAATTGAAATAACCCTATCATTGCAGAATGTGTGCAGAAATTGCTATAGTCTTGAGTCACTGTACTGTTGTTGGGCTGTTTCTGTCACCTTTTGTCAGTTTGAAAGGTTTAACTATATAGGTTTCTACAGGCAGATAGCGTGTTGAGGAATGAACATGGTTTGGAAATCTTTTTTTGAGCTTATACATAGAATGCTTAGTCAAGCTGTCGCCACTGCAGTTCTCTTAAGGCCTGGCAGTCAGGCTCATCAGAGCTCTAAACCAGAAAGCACTGTGCGGAGTGAGAGACACAAACCTATGGCCACTTCTGCATGACTTTTGGAAGAAGGAGACTCATCCCAGAGTATCCCCTTTTGTGCAAGGTTAGGTTTGAAATACCCGTGCTCGATGCAAGTCAATGAAAAACTCAAGAGACTGGAACGATTCCACTAGAGATGAATTACGTTGCTTTATCTTTGATAGGATTCTAATATATTTGTCTGAGAGATCAGATTTAGAATATAAGATGGTCATGTGCATTGGTTGCAAAAGACGCAATAAAGCTTTTACATCAAATTGTCCAGCTTTATTCTTTCAAATTTGAATTTGCAGGCTTCTCTAAATTGATGGCAACAAACATGGCTATTTAAGTGGCTTGTTAATGTCAGACTTACCATAGCAGGAGAGCTCCTCAGAGTGGGCCTTAAAAACACCCACAGCACATCCTTCTGTGCCTGTGCTGTTGGAGTACAGCTATATAAGGAGAACCATTCCTCTGTTTATTACTAAAGAGAGCGCACGGGAGCGTAGCCAGGCCTCTCATCTTGGAAAATGGGGACAGAACAAGGCAGACAAAAGACTGCAGTGCATTCTGCTCTCTTCCTTTAAGCATAATGTGTGTGTGTGTGTGTGTGTGTGTGTGGCAGCTGGATTGCATTATATGAAAGCCCAATGTTAATGAAATGGCTGAAAATAGCCTTTTTATTTACGTTGCCTGCTAGGGGCAGTGCCCTCTAATGCAACTTGCTAAATCGTTCCGGTGGCTAACATAAGATGTGTCTCATGACTCCTCTAAGCTTGTGGTGATTTGCTATCAGCCATGCCACGAGCAGGGAAAGCCACTTTATTGAAGCGACCCGCCCGCTGATCCCCCCCCCCCCCCCCGCCCGGCAGCTACGGGCCGATCTTAACCCCGCGTTCACACTGACGACAAACGAGGGAGACAAAGTGGCCGGCTGCCATTAATTTTCAGTGAGAGCTGAAGACTCACAGCTACAAGCAGCCGATGCAATTCAACTAATAGGAAACACTAGAGATACGTGTCATGGAAATACTGGACGATGCGACACGGTGACTGGCTGGTATAGTAATCATATAGGTAAACAAGCCAGTGACGCCCACAAGTGACAAGTAAGGCTGGCCCCAAATATTCGATTATTCGGGTATTGTTCGTTGGGTATGTATTGTGTGTGTGTGTGTGTGTGTGTGTGTGTGTGTGTGTGTATATATATATATATATATATACATATATAGGGATTTGAGTATTCATTTTTTCTACATTATACATGCATGTTTTCCCATTAATACCTACTGTCTCCATATAAACCCACATGTGAAATGTAATTGCCTGCCCTACACTGTGTCATCAACACAACTGATTGCAATTGGTTCTGTTTGTAAGAAGAGAGTGAGGCTATTAATTCAACACACACTTTTATTGGCTAATACGGGAGGTATATGCTATTTGACAGCTCCGGGTCAATTGATGTGTCAATCAAAGTGTGCATTTTGAGCGCATGGCTATGTTTACATGTGTACTTACTGGAATCGAATATTACTTCTGTTATACTTCTTAATTTAGTGTTTTTAATGGTGTTTTTGAGGAAGAGTATTCTAATACTCGTCCGGAAATACGCTCAAGTATTTGAAACCTGTAAAATGGTATTCGGGCCCTAGTGACAAGCGTTTCTCCCTCGTTTTCCGTCTGTGTGAACGCAGGGTAAAACAACCTTAATTCTGTCTTGGGGCCCATTGACTAGTCACTACCAATTAGGAGGGCATGGCTCTCGTGCACACACAGATGTGTTATAAGCTTTTTACTTGTGACTTTCACAACAATCTGATTTGCGTGGATCCATTTCGATGGTTGTGAACACACGTCTGCTGCCTTGGAGATTTGGGGGGGGGGCGGAACTGTGAACGCAGCACTCTTGATAGTCCGCAACGACCGTGTTATCTGCACCAAGACATTGGAATGGTGGTGAAGTGTTGATTATTAAACAGGGGCAAGGGTATAAAACATAAATGCATTAATTCATAACTGAAGTAAATCTATAGCTGCTGTCTAAAGGAACAAAACCCTGATGTGGACATGTTATAAGCCAGCCAGAGCCTGGGTGAATTTGACAGCGCAATAGCTTCCATTTAGCTTGCAATAGCTGACTATACCTTTAACAAGCCTTACAGTTTACAAGCTATATTGACAGGACAGTTCTTCAATTAGGTGGTGGCTCAATGTGGTGGAGGCCTAGGTGTGGCAGTAAAACCACCATTAGTTGCAGAGTTCACATTTGTCAGTGTGTAGGCTTTGTTATTTTTTTTTAAAGTGTGTTTTATTAGCATTTTTAACCTGCTGCTAAATCAGTAAGCATTTATTTGTATGCTTATTTGTTGAGTATTTTCTGAAAAGTATTTCTTAATCTCTACTGGACACAATTTGAATTTAATTTAAATAATCCAATGTCAGTGTTTTCACTTAGGTTAACTGGGCTAAGATAGTTCTGTAATCTTCACTGTTTTATAGTTTGTGTGTGTGTGTGCGCTGTGTATTGTCTGCAAGGCATTTGTGCCCAGATTGACAGAGACAAACGGCGCATTGTCACATTCTTCTCTTATAAAATTGTTTCATCTTTTTTTTTTTTTCTTTGTCTTCTGGACCAGGAAAAGAATGCCATCCTTGTCTTGACTTGGGCTACTTATCTCCTCAGTGCAGAGCAGCCCCCTGAGGGAGCCCCCCCCCCCCCCCCCCCCCCCCCCCCCCCCACCCCCCCCCCACCCACCC
>JAODUK010000908.1:0-13297 GCA_027564635.1 Typhlichthys eigenmanni | reverse complement strand
CCTCAACTGGCTCCTTTCGACGCAAAGGAGCAGCGGCTCTACTCCGAGTTCCTCTCGGATAGCTGAGCTTCTCACCCGATCTCTAAGGGAGAAACACATTGTGAAGCAAAGCGCAGTACTGAGGCTTAGTTAATGTGACTTTAAACTTTCTTCATGTTCCTATTTACAGGCGTCGAGTCAGGGCTGTATAGAACTATCCGATTCTTTTTTTCAACACGCACAGAACGGTAAGATAGCGAAATGTGAATAGATATTTGAATTTGACAAAAAGTATATTTGCTTACAATTAGCCTGCAATAGCTGACAATACCTTTAAGCATTTAAGCTAAATTCATCCTCTGCATTTAACCCATGCCAGGGAAATGCTAAGGAATTGTTAGACTCAGTGGTCGTCATAAAAGGAGCAGTGGGCAACCACTGTGCAGCGCACGGGGACCAACTCCAGATTGGAGCCAGTGTCACTGGTCACATGACACTAGCTGGAGAGTGAACCTAACATGTTTTTAGATAGTTTTTTTTGGTAATTAGTAGTCAATAAATGCACAGATTTACATTTAAAATATAATTTATAGGGTACTTTTAGTATTTAGGCTAACTTCCAGGAACTATTTTGATGCTCCGTTGCTGTGGAAAAACGGACCATTGGAGTGAACGGAGATTATGCAACTCTCTCTCTCTACATGGCTCTGGGTGAAACAAATTGTGTTTTAATGCAACTACTACGGTACAGTATGCTTCAGCATAATTTACATACAAACACATTGGCAGTGAAGATACATGTATGTCAGTGACCTGTAAGAACTATGTTGGAATTTGTGAACTCAATATGGCTTCAATTAAAGAAAACTACAGAATATTGATACAATTGTGTGGTGGTTATTGTTGTTGTTGTTTTGCCATTATTGATTTCTGAACCGTTCTTGTATCGATTATATTGTTACAGTGGAAAATTTTGAGTTTAAGCTTCTGAATGGATTTGGTTGCACAATAGTTTTGATTTATATTCTCACAATACATAAACAAAACCAACAACACCTGCAAATAAAGACGATATTGGTGTAAATCTTTTCTTTACAGCTCGTAAACGCTGCAGTGAAAGCCCACAGTTTGGAAGGCAGGATTATTGACATTTTGTACCACAATAAACCTATATGGAATACATCTCTACACTTCTCACACACACACTCACATCTACAACCAAACGTTGATCTTGCAATCTTCTGAAACTGTTCTTTAGAACAGGTAAAGGTATGATAGAAGGAAGAGGCTGAAATCTGGATATCACACATTCATCCGTCTGCAAGGGCCTAAAGGCATACTATTGACATTTCCGAATGCGTAAATGACATTAATACAAACAAACAACAAACCCCCACCTACACACACAAACACACAGTGTGACTCTCCAGACCGTCCAACAAGGCAACACAGTGTAATAGAAAATTAAGTGTATCGATGTAAACTCCACCAACAAATTGTAGTATACCTTTAACCCCTCCATCATACCCAAACACTCTCCCCCTCTTGTTTTCATATTCTCATTTCAATTCACTGACCTTAAAACATGTGCAAGGACACAAGTTGTTGCCTGACAAAACATTTACAAATTGAGGGCATTCTTACCTACAAGCTGTGCAAGAACCGGCCCAGTACATCCATCACAAAGATACGCTTTCACCGAAATCAAGTCTGAACCAATTCAGAAAACAGGCCAATAATGCTCTCATGCACAGTATCACAAAGTCATGCCTTTATCTATCAACAACAACTTATGGGCAATAAGTGAATCTGTCAAGAAATAATTGTTCTTGAAGGCAGTTATATTAATCAAAACTAAAAGCCCCCTATGTCAATCAGCTGAAAATATGATTGCTATAGCAATTCATACTGTAGAATTTTTATTTACCTATGCAATTTCTATGCACCTTTGAGTAAGAACATTTTTCTTTGTATGACATACAGTAAAACAAGAAGTTGCACTATGATTGTAATGATTTGAGCATTTAGTCATCATGCTACATGGAACAAACGTCCAGAACAACTTAGACATTTGCCTTTGCTTTATATTGGCCTTTGATGAGAACTTCCAGAAGACCATGGAATTTGCAAGGCAGGACTGACGTAATATGTATATTTAATTTGTTCACACCAACTAAGTTAGCTCAGAGATAAAATATTATAACCTAAAAATAAAGCTACATGTCTGAAAGCAGATGTAGACATGGTGCGTTGTTTCAAACGTTGATAAATCATATAAGCAATTGTCTGTCAGTGTCCGTGGGTGTCATGAACATCACTGTGTGATGCCACAACTACAGCTATTTATAACATAACATTTACTGTGGCCTTAAACCAGATTGGATGCATTATATGGGCCTGCTGTGTGCAAGAATGAGGCCAAGTGAAAGTGTTATTCAGTTGAAACGGAGCTGTTCAAGCATGCCAGTTTACCTTTTGTTTGGGTTATTTCTAGTTTGGATATTTTATGCAGGTTCTTTCGTTTGCACATTTAAGGTTCAGAATGTATGTTGAGAAACTGCTGCTATGGAGATTTTTAAATATATTATTCTGTACATTGTAGGCCTATATTTATTTTGATTGTAATTACATTGCTCCTGGGTTTCTTTCAATAGTTTTTCCAATTATAACTTGAACGTATTGAATTTACCAGCAGTTAATGATATGTCTCAGCTTCAATAATTAAAGCTCTTATAAGTTGTCTCCTCCTTTGTGAACATTTTTTTGTTTGCTTGTCTGCCAGGAATTCAGCAATTAGTGCTTCAGTTTTGAATACATCTCGCAAGGAGTGTCGGAGACCAGAAATTAATAACATCCACTGTCATTTCACACAATCTTAAAAAGATCAATGTGAATAAATGTAAAAGGACTTGACTTTCTTGATTAATAATACATAAAAAAAAATTTTTTAAATAAAATACCAAATACCCTAATTGTAAGTGTATCAATAAAACAACAAAATACAGCAGCCATGCAATTTATCTAAATAAACTACTGTATTTTTGTATATTAAAAATATTTAAAAAATACTTTTCCAATGGAGCATGAAATCACCTCACAAACCTATCAATTGGCCTATTTGATCTAACCTAAACCTTTACATGTAAACTAACTCAGTTCTAGAGAAAGAAACACCTCTTCCTTTAATGCTCCCTCAGAAGCAGCGTCCCACACATCGTAAACACATTGTGAAGGCTAGGCTATTGTTTTGTGCAGTCAAACCATGAGTAAATATTTACTGAATTTGACAAACGCATATACTCTTAACAAACTAAGTATCTTTGAGAGAGCTCAGTCAATCAGGCAAGAAGTAAGTGGGGAGGGGCTTCCAAGCCAGAATGAGATTGTCTTTCAGTTATGTTGTCCTCATTGTCCCACTGACTATACCTTTAGTGGACAATGTTTGAGAGGACACAAGAGCTTTGCAAATCTGCCATACAGTATGTGATCAACCAGTGGTAATGGACCACATTTATATAGCGCTTTAGAGTAATTTGCCTCAAATTCACAGTGATTGCTGCCATGCAAGGTGCAACCAACAACCGGGAGAAGTTATGCATCTTTCTCAAGGATGCTTACAGGTAGGTCAACACTGGGTTTTAACCCACAGCCTTCTGGATAGGAGCCAAACACCCAGACCACTAGACCATCCTGCCGCCAGAGGTGTAGGCCCAGTAGGATGGGGCAGACCCTGTTCACCAATTTTGGGTCTGGTTACATCAGGCTACCAATCAACAATCATCTATCAATCATCTACCAAATTAGGCTGCACAGTAAACGTCTCAGACTATTTTATAGTCTTTTTAAACTACAAAATACAAGACACTAAAGTATTTTGATACAAAATATAAAGCAATCTTCAACATAACTATCATATACAAATTACAAGAACAACATGGAACCACTTTGCTGAATATGAATATGGTTATTCACTTCTTGTTCATTACTGTAGGTGAATTTAAATAACTTATTTCTCTAGTCATTATGTGTGTAATATTGCACACTGCTTTCACTGTTCCATGGGCAACAGACATAATTAACTGTCAGTCAGAGACAGTTAATTATGTTATGTTAATTATTAACTCTTGTACCGTAGGTGTGTGATAAAACTAGGACGTAACACAAGAATTTCCCAAAAACCACCTCTGCTGCAACAGTAATTGAAGTGTCTACTTAATAAATGCACATAAATCAATATAATTTAGTGAACGCTGAAATCAATTATAAATCTGATTATTAAAGTGCATTTTGTGTTTGAGTTATGCAACCGAAACAACAACAAAACAAGAGGAAAAACAGAATAGTTTTGAATTTGTCGCCCTCAGATGTGAAATTTCACACCCACATTCCTGCTCTTGTACTCAGAAAGCTGTCTTGTCTCCTCCTTAAAACAGTTGACTGGGGTGAGACCTGGAAAACTGGGAGCGTTGCCTATTCCTTTAAACTATCACATCTGTTTTACTGTAGATTAAGAGGAGGCTAAAGGGCAACGGAGAATGTATTGTACAGGTTGTGTGAGACTGTAAGAAATTAAAAGACGGTGGATTCCGCTTGAAGTGGTTTTGAGTGTCAAGGTGCACCCGCTCATGCACGCTCACATGCACGCTCACGTGCACGCTTACGCGCTCATGCATGCTCAGGTGCCCTGTGGTGCAGATTAGAATGCACTGCAGGTACAGGACCTCAGACTGGGATGACTCTGGGAATGCTTAATAGCTATGAGTACCTATTCAGGTGCAGCTGTGGTGTGTGCAACAACTCCTTGCCCCTATGGGCAGGGGTGCCTTAGGAGACTGGGGTTCAAAAATCTGGCCTGCGGACATTTCCCAATCCTTCCTAATATCTCTCTCCAAATTGTTCAAATATCTCTCTACATTCCTGTCGAAGAAAAAGCTGCAAAAACCTTTTATTGAAAAAGTGGACCTACAGTATATAACTGTAATTTCTGGCACTAGAGCACCAGCATCTTAGACCCAGTGACGGCTCCTGCTAATGAATTTAGGGGGGGTATTGTTTTGTTGACCCATTCAATAGCTTAGGTAAACTAAAGGTATCTAAGTAAATCATTCTAGAGAAAGCTTGTCGATCAAAACAAAATAACCTCTCCCTTCCGTCAGAAGCTCTGCCCACCAAACACAAAGACTAGGATATTGTTGTTAGTGTTACTGTTTACAGAGGCAGGGCTGTGTAGGCTACAAACATATTTTGTATCCAGCACAAAGAACAGGCAACCAGCAGACCAATGAGATATAGGGCCCTATTTGAAAAACCTACTATAAGTGCACGGTCTAAAGCGCATGGCGCAAATTGGATTTAGGGCGTGTCCAAATCCACGTTTGCTATTTTAATGGCAGATAAACGGTCAGTGCGCCGGGCGCATGGTTCAAAAGGGTTGGACTTACTATCTTCATTATTCATGTGTGTGATTTTTTACCTTTAAAAAATCAAGGCGCGCTTGCATCATAGGCGGATTGATATTATACCGGCGGGTTTGTGAAAGTGCTGGAGCAGACCATCGAGGCAATAGCGAGATTCCTAAAATATGTTTAGCTTACACACTAATGATATTTCACATTGTGCTCTATTAATTTGTGCGCTCCCGTACGTCCCTATATGTGTAACAAGCAGTGAACACACATTGTCCACCTGCCATAGGCGAGACTATTGATAAATGCGGCTCACGCTGAATATAGACCAGAATTTTAATGGTCAATCGCGTAATAACTTTCCACTGCCTCAAGATAGCAATGCGTCACCAATGCGCTAGACCACTCCTCATATTTAGACCAACACACCCACGGGCGCTCATATGGGCGCAAGTGCATTTGCTATTTAGACGACATGGGCGTTGGATGGGAAAATGACAACTGTGTCGGTCTGAAACTAGCAAAGGCTTTCCCGCTTTGCGCCGGTTGTAAGATAGGGCCCATAGCCTATTGTGAATCGCTTACTAGAGCTTTAGCTTTAACTAGCTATTGTCACATTGCATTGTAGTCTACAACTTCTTGTTTTACTAGTGTCATACCAGCCTACCCCCCTAGATGGCAACATATAGGCTAAACAAGCAGAGATGTCTCCTTTACAATTTAATGAATCACGTCTTTAATAATGAGATAATCATTGTAGTTTACAGTAGTACCGGTAGGCTACGGCCACCTTGGTTCAAATGAATGCAAAACATTTATGGTCGAAGTCTAATATGATATTGTCAAAAATGTTGTGAAAAAGCACATGTGCATACACACAACACGATACACAGACCATCCTACCATATCATATTATTATTGCAAGTGGCGCTTGCTCTTTCCCCCATTGTTGGTGTGTCGCTCTAGCCTCGCAATACATCCTCATCTCGTGAGCTTCAGTTAAATGTCGCCGTGAGAATCAGTCTGGAAAGCCTTGGAATCATTTTGAATGAGTCCGAGTAGCAACAGAACAACCAATCAGCGTCGTGTTTATAGCTATACGGGTGTGGTTTAGGTGTGCCGACCATGGTGCCGACAGCGAAAACGACCAGATCCAATCAACAGACAAGTATTTTTTTGAAAGTACAGACATTCACAAACAGTTTCAATGTGCGGGTCCCCCGATGGACTTGTGAGAACCATTCCTCTGGCTTGTCAGGTTAGCGTCACCCAATCGCCCTAAGGAGCCAACTGTCCCTGCTCAGACCAAAACAAATGCTTTGTGCCACCCCCCCTTCCGTGCACACGCACATGCACACACATGCACAAGCACACGCTCGCACACGCACACGCACACACATTACTCAACAGTATCCGTACATAGAAAATAGTTGTTTACTTGTGTATTCGTTTTTTGCAGAAGCCTATTTGATTCAACTATTGCTCATTTTGTCGAAACTTAACACAGAAGCCAAGAGCACACACACACCATGCAAACATCACACTTTTGACATCAATTTTATTACATGTCAAAATAGGATTTTTGCATAAACGGTCTACACACAATATCAAATATATAGTCCTTTCTACACGCCAATTGCACACTGATGTGATAAATGGAAAAGATTTTGCATTTCCTGACACATCAGTATGTGAACTATTATGTAGATGTGAGTTCTAACTAAGGATATTTGTGAAGTAATGCACTTCACATGTATATAAGCCATGTAAAGA
Source organism: Typhlichthys eigenmanni (assembly GCA_027564635.1). NCBI lineage: Eukaryota > Metazoa > Chordata > Actinopteri > Percopsiformes > Amblyopsidae > Typhlichthys > Typhlichthys eigenmanni. The sequence continues at coordinate 6,140 of JAODUK010000908.1, read as the reverse complement.
CATAGGCCTATATATGGAAAATACGCTGGTATATGTACTTATCTTCGAATGAGTACCTAACATTATATTGTTTACCTCTAACGTATAACAGGTGATCCCTTTTATATGCCATGTACTGTACAGATGCAAATGTTAGGCCAACACATTGGGTCACAGCTATGTGAATGTTGCAAGTATTGCATGGCGCTATACACATTCTGACATTCTGTATCAGCAAGGATAAAAGAAATTCTTTTTACCATCTTATGTATTTGTTTGGATTCATTTTTATTTGGTTCCTTTTCGCATTTTATATTCCTTATGTTGTTTTTTTATTGTATTTCTGTACATTTCTGTGGGCATGTATTCCCTCTCTGGAAAGCTGCAATTCTTGTATGAACAGTGCTATACAAATAACTTTTTTTTTATTATTTATTATGTACGCAAATTCAGTATGCCTACACACACTAAAATATATACAAGGGGAATTATATTTTTTATAAAATGTTTTTGTGCCTGAAGTATTTACAATATAATAATAATATAATATGTACATTCTGTCTCCTATTTGGGTCTGGCACACATGACAAGAAACGTTCTCTTTGGCCAGACAGTGGGTAAAGAACCATCTGGAATGCAGTGGACCTGGTCTCGCAGAGCCAGACTTTACTTGGCGTTAAGTGATGGGCACATTGCTGGCCAACTAAATCAAGACCTGCCTTGACAGGAGAGGTATGTTGATTGACATGCACGACAACCAACTGTTGGGTGCCGTGGGTGAGCAGCCCGGCGGAAACTTACGTTGTCCCAGACGACAATCATTCCCCTGGTCAATGGGAACAAGGTGTGTTTTTGATCATAAATAAATACATATTGAAGTTAATCAGTTATTCAATTTCTATCAGCAGCAAACATTGAAACCTGCAGTGTGCAAAATGAGAAAAATGTTGACTGGAGTAATGGAGCTGACACTTTAAAGCCTTTTTAGGTTGATCTATGCTGACCGTAGTCTTCAAGATCATCACAAATATTTGCCACGGTCAAACAATGTATCTGAGATCCCTCAGTCCCTGAGTCCCTATGTGAACATGACGGTTGATATGGTCTTCTATACTGTACTGTAGATCTCAATCAAGTCAAAATAGTTGTTAATGTTATTGTTATTGTAAAGGTGAATATTGTAGCTATTCTTACGAAACACTACCAGATATATTTTCAGATGGGATTATATAAGGTTCCATGGTTAGATGATACTGATGATGTCCGCTGCAGGCACTTTCACTAGTGTTGACAGCTGACAAGTCATCTCTCACAGAATGGACTCGTTCACTTGACCTTGTGATGACAGACAGCAGCAGATGATCAAATGATCGCTATATGAGGTTTAATGATGAGCAGAGACTCTGATATAAACAGGCAAACCAAAACAGTTTTGGATTGTAAAGGCCCACTAAAGCCTTAAAAAGCAGATGAAGGTATTTGGTTAGATTACAAACTGGTATTTGGTTAGATTAGGGTTGTTATAACTATTCTTTTGACTTTTATTTTACGCATTTCACTTTACTGTGAAGCACTTTGTGATTTATATATGAGTTGGCAAGATGGAGGAGAGGCGATGAAGAAAGAGTGTGTGTGTGGGGGCGGGGGGGGGGGGGGCGTAGAATGGAGATTATGAATGAGGTCTGTGATGAAGGTTTAACTCAGAGTAGTTGGACACAAGATAGTCAGGGGGCAAAGCAAGGCCAGCAACGGGAACAAAATAACGTCCGTCGTCCAACTTACGCATAGTCCACACAGATACATTTTTAAAGGGCTTTTCCTGCATTGTTTGAAAAGAAACATCCTGTTTATACAGCACTGGACAGGAAAAACTGTCCGTCCACATTTAATGTGGGTGGACGGACGGACAATGCGTTCAAGCTTGTGAAGTCATTATGTAAACAAAATAACGGTGCACACTGGCGTCAAACAGGAGACAACGTCGCACAAGCTGATGTTACAAGCTAAAAACTCAGTTTTTACGGACATGAGGTTTTTAAATATCTTCATCCTGGAAGGAGTTTTGCTAAAACGCCATCTTTGGTGATTGTATAAATTGTTTGCGTGTCGAAGAATGGTAAATTGTAAATGGACCTAATTTACATTCACACATACACACACATCCATCACATCGATGGTGGAGTCAGACATGCAAGGCGCCACCTGACCACCGGGAGCAGTGTAGGGTTAAGCGTCTTGCTCAGGGACACCTCGACACTTGGTGAGGAGTTAGTGGGATTTGAACTAGAAAGGCAGAGCCGCATAGAAAAAGCTATGTTCTGTATTTAAGTGTGGACTAGGCTCCAAAATCCCTAAAGTCAACATAGCCACTCCAAACATCATCTCCTCACTTTGATTACATACAATGGCTGATCAACTTTAAAGAAACATCTTAGTTACAATCCTCTTTGCAAAATACATTCCTGCCATACATTGGCCGTTTAAGGGAGTAATTATGTCCAGTGAACTGAAGCCCCCAGTAAAAAGACCCCTCCAGCAGATCCAACAGGCCATCAAACCGTTACCAAAGTTTCTCTGTTAAAGAACCATCATAGATTCGGGGCTAGGCTCTTTTAGCATTGTCCTAACACACTAATCTCTCTCGCTGCCATACCAGTGTCCACTGATTACACAAGATATGTGCATCTTGTATGTAGCGTGTAGGCCTATGTACTGTGCCATTCTTTTTGAGAACGAGCAGAAAAAGAGCTGAAAAGTTCACATTGCAGTGATGTGATTAATTAGATTGATACTTGGAAAGTGAGACCGCATGCCCAGCCCTCCAGCTTGCCTGTATCTTTGACAGTTCTTAGTCTTCTCTTTCTTTCCATTATTAACGAGGTCTATCTCATTTCCTGTAGGCCAGCTCAGTCCCACGTCTTTCGATGTGTGCGCGAGTGCATGTGTGTGTATGTACGTGCGTGCCGTGCATGCATGTGTGTAAATTTTAGTAAAACCTTTCATAGCTCACGTACCTCATGTCATGTTATCAATGTTTTATACTCATAGCAAACATAACACGTCAGTGAGTGACAGTGATCTAAAACAACACATAATGAAAACATGGAGTAGAGGCAGGTTCCTCGGGTAGGAAAACTATGTCGATAGCAAATGCAAACATGTTATTGCAACCATCTCTTGGCATGCAGAGATTCATTATCTGATTATATAATTCTAAAGAATGACCCTTAACCCCATTTGATGTTGTGTTAGGATAGAAAACTAATTATTAACAGTGGAACAACTCCTACAAACCTTTAAAGTTGGACAAAACTCATACTGTATCAAACATCTAGCAAATACAAAATGTTTTATAAAGAGAAGATAAATGGGCAGGAATATAAAAGGAAATATCGCTATTATTCTTTGACACCAGCTGCTAAAATTTAGCGAGATAAACACTTCCACTCTGGCATCATTAGCCAGAGCCAGTGGTGAACTGGTGCAAGCCATCTTGCCTCTGACAGGACAGGGATGAATCACTCTATAATCACTATAGCAACACATCTGGAAAACAAACGGTTTGTGTCATAGAATGAACCCAAACTCCAACATGCCCCACTATGAGTGTTGGCTGTATCAACAAACGTGAAAAACTTATTGTTTTTCTCTACAACACAGGAAGGTCTATTCCTTCCTTTTTGCTGCCCTGCTGTTTCCATTGGAAGTAGCAGCACTGATTTTGGGCTGTATGCAGGAACATATGCATCGAGAATTGGTTTTATTATTTGATATACAGTAAACAAAACTATTGTTGCAGAAATCACATCCAGGCATAGTTTTGTGTTAGTATTTTCCCCTCTGCAAATCTAAGGTCTCTTGTTGCAATGTTTTTCTGGAACGTGTATGACTTTCTCTCCAGTGTCAAAGGTGCTCTATATATTTTCAACAGAAACTATTTGCTGTGCAAAGATATAGTGGAGTAATGGCAGAGAATGACATTACACTCCCTATGTGTCATTGTAATCCAACAACACAGCAATTGAAATTAAATGATTATCAAATGGGTAACAGTAATCTAATCAATAATTTTGTTTCTATTTTCTTCCCGTTACACAACCTTAAGATGAATTTGCGTGATAAGGATGTCCACAACACTCACTCATCAAGTAAAATAACAAGCAGCTCCCTAGCTATTTCTTTCGTCCCGGCACAAACACATTTAGCTAGACTGACATTGAATCAGTGACATAAATACGGGGCGGGAATTCTATCAACAAGGCAAGTGGAAAGCATAGAGCCCTTAATCTCCTTTCCTGGCCTACACGGCCATCCATCCGCCCTTCTTCATAGAGTCAGACCGCCATGCCACATCCCGGTCAATAGATGATGATTACTCAGACTGGCCCCCCGTTTAAATCAAATGTTGATTGTTCTGCAGCCTAGTATTCTCACATGCCTTGGTCGGCATGCTGTCCACGCTTTAGCATATGTGGACGTGCACAAACAACTCGACGGAGAAGCAACAGACAATGGGGAACAAACAGGTTAAATGCTCTATAGCGCTGATTGCATATTCAGAAAACACCTGGTGAACATTGACAAAGGAGCATGGCAACAGATATTGGTGGGACAGTTCAGCTGTGACACATTCATCTTATTCACTTACAGCATCTTTACATCCATATAAATTCAAAAATTACATTAAAGGTGCTATGTGTACAACATTTCCATCTTCTCCAAACAAACATTAAAGGTGCTATGTGTATAATATTTCCATCTTCTCCAAACAAACATTAAAGGTGCAATGTGTATAACATTTCTATCTTCTCCAAACAAACATTAAAGGTGCTATGTGTATAATATTTCCATCTTCTCCAAACAAACATTAAAGGTGTTATGTGTATAACATTTCTATCTTCTCCAAACAAACATTAAAGGTGCTATGTGTATAACATTTCTATCTTCTCCAAACCAACATTAAAGGTGTTATGTGTATAACATTTCCATCTCCAAACCAACATTAAAGGTGATATGTGTATAACATTTCCATCTTCTCCAAACCAATATTAAAAGTGCAATGTGTATAAAATGTCCATCTTCTCCAAACAAACATTAAAGGTGCTATGTGTATAACATTTCCATCTCCAAACCAACATTAAAGGTGCTATGTGTATAACATTTCCATCTTCTCCAAACCAACATTAAAGGTGCAATGTGTATAACATTTCCATCTTCTCCAAACCAACATTAAAGGTGCAATGTGTATAACATTTCCATCTTCTCCAACCCATTAGGGGTCAGCATTTCACCAGACTGCTGTGCCGTGCTTAGTTCACCCTCCCCCTCAGAGCTTTTGCTCCATTAATGCCAACTTCTCAGTCAAACTGGTTCTACACACAGTCTAATATTAAAATAGTAATGTAAAAAAAACAAGCCAATAGGTTACAAGAGTGACTAAAGCCTATTTATAGCATCAAGGCAAGAAAGCTTAATTTAACTGCTAAAACACTGAGAGCCAACAACACTGGTATTTTATAATATTCCCGTGCCATGTCAACAAGAAAACAGCCACACTCAGCCAAACAACATCAGCGCCATATGGAACGGTACAGGCTATGGTTTGCAGGCAACTGTAATGCATCATGTCAGATGACAAGAAATACATAAACCAGGGAATAGCCTTGCTCAGCGTTTAATATATGCAGTTACTGAGGGCAAACTGACAAAACTCACACAGTCGCAGCATGACGAAATAATAACCGACAAGGGAACAAACTCCAACCGATTAGGCTACCACCACACACATGTAAAAAAATCAATGAGCATGTGTGTGTGCACAGTGTTCTTGGGACACACACTGGCGAGATGAATGTCTTTGAACTGTCCAACAAGGTCATTATGGTCCATTAGCATTTATAGCGGTTTATCAGTCATGGAGAAACTTTGAATCAGCATCAAACATAATACATTTAGGTTGCTACTCGCTACTGATTCATCCAGTGCTTCAAATGCACAATATTTGTGTAATTAACACATTTGCTGAAAATAAATATGTTCCATATACTTATAAGCAGTAGCTCCATTCTTATAATACATCCATGACAGGGACGGTTTGTTCATTAGGGCGATTGGGCGACGCACTGCCAAAGGAGAAAGAGAGAGGAGGGAATTTTCCAATT
>JAODUK010000907.1:0-13298 GCA_027564635.1 Typhlichthys eigenmanni | reverse complement strand
AGTTTTATCCTATTGTCATGCTGTGGTTGTGGCTGAAACAGTTAGAGAATCATTGGCAGGCCTGTGAGGGACTTTTAGGACACGCTGGATAGCATATGTCGTTTGGCTTCTGAGAGACGTTTAGGATGTTCTCATTGTGTACAGCTTCAGTTCCTTGGACGCATGGGCGTAGATTTCGTTTGAACTTTGGGGGGGGGGGGACATATAAAGCGGGGCATCTGGGGGTTCTTCCCCACAAGATTTTGATGATCAAACACTTCATTTTCTGGATTCTGGTGAATTCTTATGGAACAATTTGTGCCTTTAGGTGGAAATGTCTATTTATTTAAAGGAAAACATAAAATACAATTCAAACTATATGGAATATAATGCAGTAAGGGTTATCCAACAGATGTAATGCATTTGGCATATTTCATATTTTTCAACACACTAAAGGCATGATTTAGCCTATGATTGATGATCTAGGCTAAATTTGATCTGACTTAAAACAATAATAGTCTACTACACCTTTTGGCCATAACCTATTAAAACTACTGCTGGAGAATGAGACTTTGTTAAAGTCAATATCAGGGAACCGTGGGCTTGGTCTATAGCACTACCTAAGCATCATTCCTCCTCTGTCCCCTTGCACATGGCAAAGCTTGTAGCAGTTGAATGTTGCAAGTACGTCAGTGCCACACATGCCAGCACAATGTGTGCATTATTATATCCAACACAGGACATTACAGTCTGAACCAATAGTGCAGTAGGCCTATAGGTTATGGCTACATTGTCAAGATGTTTAATACGCAAATTGGCTACTATTACTCCGATATTGTCGGGAATCCTTCCTCTGTCTCAAATATGCACAGGAAATATGGGACATGTAAATGTAATAGAGTAGGTGAAAATCTATGTAAATCAACAGGTAAAGGATATGTTCCTAGAAATCTATAACTTCTGTGATTTACAAGCTCTATTTTGCTTAACTTAGCACATCTCCGGGAACCCTCCGTTCAAAAATGTTTGTCAGTCGGTTACATAGCCGACCAATCAAAATCCAGTTCAGTTTGTGCTGACAACAATGTGTCTGTGACAACGTGTTTGGAAGATAGCCTTCACGCAGTTCTTGTTGGTTGAAAATGATCCAATAATCTGCTACTGATTGGACTGACTCCTAATTGCATTACCTCACAAACATGCTTTGAATGGAGAGTGTCTACACTGATGGGTAGAGCGAGCAGAACAAATTGCGAAGCTTGCAAAATCATGATGTTCTTACCAGGCTACCAAAAGTGGTCCATATATTGCGGCCCCTCAAATACGCCACTTATTTAACATGATGATTAAATTTGAGCAACCATAACCAACATGTAAAATGTATGTACGTTGACTATAACATTGACAATTGATAACTAAAATAAATGTAAATGTAAAATTTGTCTGGCAGTGTACTGTCTAGTATTCTTCATCATAGTCCTCTTTCCACAGCTGATAGAAGGAGCTAGTGGAGAGCAGAAGAGTAGCCTTGGCATCACCAGCCTGGACTACTACAGTTACCTCAATCAGTCTGGCTCCTACAAAGTGGATGACATCAATGACAAGAGTGACTTCCAGGAAACAATGGTATGTTAGTGCATTATCGTTTCATTGTTTTGTGCCTGTGGTGCAGTGTGTGTGACGTATTACCCACGCGGTCGGTGTGGCTCGTGGCCTTCCTTCTCCATTGCAATGCCTCTACCGCCTTTCCCGTGTCTCCGCCTGGTTTTATACACCAGTAAAACCACAACAGGAGTAATTAGACAACATACTGTAAGCTAGGTACCACAGGAGTAAGTAAACCCACATTGCAGGGTTGATTTCATTAGATCTTTTTTTCTCTGCCTTCCCAGCATGCCATGGACGTGATTGGCATTTCAGTGGAGAACCGCAGCATGGTTCTTCAGATTGTGGCTGGCGTCTTACACCTTGGAAATATCAACTTCAAGGAGGCAGGGAACTACGCCGCTGTGGAGAGCGAGGAATGTAAGTCGTATACGTGAAGGAACGAGGATAGTTCTTGTGTCCATTTCTGACTAACTAAATAAGGACAAAGCAAATGGACCTGATGCTTAGCTTGAGATGGGAGTTTGACTTTAGCCTGATGGATTTGTGTCATTGATGTCCTGTGCTCAATAGTGGGGACACGCAGTTATTTCGTTTATCAGCCACAAAACAGCGGCTTGTCTAACTTCAAATTGGGAACACTCAGAAAAAACACTGGGCGAATCAATGTACCGTGTTAACAAAGAGCTCTTGTTTTGTTTGTGTTTGAAAATCAAAGTCATTGTCACATCTTTGTTGTTCTGAATAGATGAATTTATCCTGTTTGTGGCCGGTTAATAACTTTGATGCCTTGTGGCACCACCAAACCATGAGTTATTTCAAGCATTTCCAGACTGCATGGCAAACTGACAAAATCTGGAGGGACTCGTGAGATTAGGTGTAGGAAATTACACTCATTACAATGTAATATTGTTTTAACACACATACATTATAATATTACTGAAGCAAATGAAAAGCACATTTTCTTCCTAATTTCCTTCATGTTGCCATCCATATTCTTTCCCTCCTTACTCTCCCCTGTCTTTTGATTGTGTGCTTCTGGTACTCATTTCTTTCTCTCCGGAGTGGACCAGGCCCCCCGAGAGCTGCATCCAGTCTGTGCGATACACCATCCAGTGGTTACCATGGTACCAGCTCAGTGTGTTCTGTGCAGGCTCACTTCCTGTCTGCTTATAATGCATTCAAGAACTCTTGATTGTACTTACACAGGTTTCAACACAGAACATGTTAACGTCCGTTCACCCTGACACACATACGATATGTGTTGGAGTTATCATAAAAGGGTTGAACTTGCATGAGGATCTATTTTGGTATTGCATTTATATTTAAATATGTGTCCATTGTCCAGATATCTGAGGCTGTATTGAGGAACTTTGTGTGCTTGCTCAGTACTGAGTATTACATTGCACAATAATTTGTGCAAAATTTTTATTTTTTAGACTAAGTGCAAATGCGCTTAATGAACGCAGTACCTGTAACAGAACCACCATCACAATGCACGATCATTAAAAATACCTTATTTTATTTATGATAACTGTTTTTTTTTTTATACACTACAATAATTTCATGACTACTATATTAATTTTGTAGTCTTCGATTAAAAATTTTCTTGGTACGTCATTTTCGCTATGATTAAGACATGCCTCCAGTCCCAAAAGAGAGCAACTCAATGTATTTCCAGACAATGTTGGACTGAGAGACATTTCCTTCTAGAGGAAGTGAGTCACTGTAATAAGGCGGGGAGGGGCTCTCGTGGGACGGTGTCAGTGCCAGGTTAGAATGGCCTAATGGTCCGTGGCATACTTAGTCCTCCTTCAGTGGCTAACACAAGACTCAGATATTGTTGTAGTGTTGTACACCGATATTTTTAGGGCTGGGTGAAATAGACAGGGCCTTAATCACAGTATGCTGTTTTATACCACATTATTGATGAATATCTCTAGGATTTTCAATTAAATGTTCCACACTGCCTCACAGTGCACAATTTAAATGGTATAGCAAAATCTAGCAAATATAACAAAACAAACATGTACAAACATTTACATTGTAACATGTAGGATTACAATACTGCCAAAACTACATACATGTTTTTATTGTATTTTTTTATGTCATGGTTGTAAATTGAGGTTTGCGATCACAAGTAAAGATTCACAAATTTGTAATTAAAATTTGCAAGCTTCGGCTTATACAATACACATTTTATACACTAACTTAATTTTTAGAATCTTCCAAAACTACTTTGTGACAACAATGCCTAAAATCAATTAGTTTGCATTCTGAATGATGTGGTTGCGCAAATGCCTCTTGACTCAATTTGATGGGGCTACAACCTAACTCCATTGGGAAGTGTTTGCAGTCATTCCCTCCTACTTGGCATAGACTTCTGGTTAATTTTGAAACTATTGAGACAGCGCTGAACCAATTGGCGTTGTTACAGCTGTTATGGTCGCCTCATCTAGCTCTTAACCTGACATGCCAGAGGAATTGTTGTCACAAGTCCATCTGGGGAGCCGTACATTGAAACTGTTTGTGAAGGGCAGGTACTTTCAAAAACATTCTTGGCAGTTGGATGAACCATCTGGTTTTTTTTGCTGTCGGCACACTTAAATCGCGCCCGTAGCTGTAAAGACGACGCCGATTGGAAAGTTCAGTTGCTACTGGGACACATTCAAAATGATTCCTAGGCTTTCCAGACTGATTCTCACAGCGAAATTAAACTGAAGCTCGCGAGATCAAGATGGCCTCGCGAGGCTATCTAGCTCTACCACCATATTGAAACACACTTGACTTCACCATCATCACCATCATCTCACTAACCCATGCTGATTGGGCCTCCAGCAGCGGGGCTGTGCGAACGCTATTGCGAACAGGATTTTCAGACTAAAATCTCAGGCAAAAGAAATTGAGAGCAATAGTCAGACGGAGCCATGTATGGGAGGGCAGCCAGACTAATACTTGCGGCTAAATGAATTTTGAGCTTTCCAGCAATTTTGTTTTCATGAAGGTGGCAGAATGGCCCATTTGGTGGTTTTGAAATTACTTTTATTAAAATCTCTAGCTGTAAATGATCCTGCAGACATGCACCATGAATTAGGCATGGGCCCGCAGATCATGCTTGTGTTCATCCACCATTCACTTGCATTGTTTTTCTTAAATATCATTTTACTGTGTCACTGTCAACAAAGCCAAAAGTCAATCTCTGTCTCTACTGGTAGTATGTATTCTTACATTACTCCAGCATATTGTGGTAGAATGTACTCTTTACACATTTAAATCAATTTAGTTCTAAAAGGTGCTTGCATTAACAGTGTATATCTTGGCAATTTGCATACACATGTCTTCAATGTGGTAAATATTAGAGGATTTATATTATTTGGCATCTTGTACATTGTCACTGTATCATAAAATAATCATTGTGCTTTTCTTGTTTTATTTACATATACATTTGTCTGTCTTTATAATATTAAACAAGGGTGATCTGATGTTACTAGCTTGATCAAAACATGTAACTACTTCATATACTCAATTACCGTATTTTCTATATTCACTCATTGCCACTCTCACTCTATTCTGACAGTTCTTGCCTTCCCGGCGTTCCTGCTGGGAATCGACCAGAACCGTCTGAAGGAGAAGGTGACCAGCCGTAAGATGGACAGCAAGTGGGGGAATGCCCTGGAATCCATTAACGTGACCCTGAACGTGGAACAAGCGTGTTACACGCGCGACGCACTGTCCAAGGCGCTGCATTCTCGCATGTTTGACTTCTTGGTAGAGGTACGTATTCAACATGCGCCGCTTTCCTGTGCCTAGTAATGCAGCGACATGCTGTATCATGTCGATGGAAAGTGGCTAACAGTTCTCTGGCTTTTCAGTCCATCAACAAAGCCATGGTGAAGGATCACCAGGAGCTAAATATCGGCGTGCTGGACATTTATGGATTTGAAATTTTCCAGGTAAGTTCCATTTTTACAAGTTGACTGATGGGAAATGTATGCATCCCCTTACACCAAGTACCTAGTACTTATACATGAATTAGTGAGTCTACACTTTAAACACATGAATCACTAAGGATCAAACTCATTCATAAAGAATGTGATTGAATCAGTTCAGCTTGCGTGATTTACATTTGCAGCTGTCATCAGACGCTTTTATCCAAAATGACTTAGAATCAATACATTTGTCAATAGCTGAATAGGTCACATACTAGTCATCGTGAGCAAACTGTATTCTGTTTATAATATGACAGCAACATGTCATCATGGCTAAATGAGTTATACATCTACAACATGCATTGCTGATTAACATATAATTCAAACGTACTACTACGTTGTACTACATGATGGCACATGAGTATAGTTTCATGTAATAATATTATCTCATATCACGTAATTGTGTTTATCTTTAGAAAAATGGCTTCGAACAGTTCTGTATCAACTTTGTGAATGAGAAGCTCCAACAAATCTTTATTGAGTTGACTCTAAAAGCTGAGCAGGTAACATGAACAAACATTCATATTTATTATTGAGATACCTCTTATTTTGTCCGTGTACTGATGAAGCCCCGTCTGTTCCTGTAGGAGGAGTATGTACAGGAGGGTATCAAATGGACTCCTGTTGAGTACTTCAACAACAAGATTGTCTGTGACCTCATTGAGAGCAAAGTGGTAAACACATACTTTTATAATAATATAGAAGTGTAAACCTTTCAGTAAAGCATTGGTTGCAAAGGTTTTTACATTTGCTTTCCTGCTTTTCTGCATAAAATTGGAGCAAATAATAGTTGAATAGCCAAGTATCTTTCCATGACCAATAGCTTAGCACCCTCAAATAAGCCGACTTGCCTCTTAACTTGATTGAACTGTTCCCACTGAGAGGTCTAATCCATGAAATCCACATCAAGAACTGAGTTAAGCAGGGGGCTCTGTGTTGCAGACTTTCTACAGCAGACCCAGTTGGTTGAGCCAGTGGTGTGTACATGAGTATGTGAATGTGTGTGTGTGTGTGTGTACACATGTGCCCCTACAACAGAGACTTGTGTTCTGTGCGTAAGCCGCACAGCCAGACACACTGCTGCCACTGTGCCCACTGAAAGGCCAGCAGTCAACCCTGTAAAAGTGTAAAGCCAAATGGGTCGTTGTGAAGCTGTGGGTTGGGTTGTGATGTCACCCTGGGTGTGTGGGTGTGATGTTTGGAGAGGCAGTGCTAAGTAGTTTTCAGTCTGCTGTCAGGGTACACTTGTGGCTACTGTTCCCTGCTTTTACATAATGAGTCTAAGAACAAATTCCCAAAGAGGGGCCATCACATTTAATTTGACAGAAGTTAATATTGAATGCGTTCTTCCCAAACACATCTGTTTAAATGTTGATCCCAGAACCCCCCTGGCATCATGAGCATCCTGGATGATGTGTGCGCCACCATGCATGCTGTGGGCGAGGGAGCCGACCAGACCATGCTTCAGAAGCTACGTGTCCAAATTAACTCCCATGAACACTTCAACAGCTGGAACCAGGGTTTCATCATCCACCACTACGCTGGCAAGGTCTGTGTTTTCTCTCTCTCCCTCTCTCTCTCTCTCTCTCTCTCTCTCTCTCTCTCTCTCTTGCTCTATTCCTGTGTGAACTAGGACACTGTGTGCATGCCAACAGCCTTGCTGATTGGTTTTTCCGTATAGTCCGCTATTTTTACTGCCCGTTTATAATCGGCCATTGTTGAGGCAATAGCTGCGTTTGACCCAGTGTCTTTCTCCAGATGTGTGACGGCACAGACTGGTACACATTCCACGGGGCTAATGTGCCGCGCCATAAAGCGTTTGAGGGACTCTCAAGTCTGACTGAAAGCATTCCTTCAGTGTCAGACTTCAGGGTCAGACAGAACCCTGTTCATTATAGATTGGCTTAATAATTAATGCACCTGTGTCTGCTGGTTGGCTATGTGATCCTTGATATGGTTTTGTTTTTTCGTCTCTATAAAATGCCACTGTATGTTGCAAAAACTAGATAATTACTAACCTTTTGTAATCTGTCTGCCTGTTTCTCCCCCAGGTGTCCTATGATGCCGAAGGATTCTGTGAAAGGAACCGTGATGTTCTTTTTACTGACCTCATTGAATTGATGCAGAGCAGTGAAATGTAAGTAGGCCCTTCTATAAATTGTCCCAACACATGGGAAGGAATCTGTTAGTGTCACCTGAGGGCAACGGGCAGCACACAATAGAACGTGCAGTCTGGGTTTCACCTTGCACTTTGACCCAGCTTGTGTCTGGCTGCGGTGTGTGTGTGTGTGTGTGTGTGTGTGTGTGTGTGTGTGTGTGTGTGTCCTTGGGTCTGCTCAGTCAGGACACGCAAGTGCCGTCTCCCCAGGGAGTCAAACTAAGGAGACTGGTCTGCTTGTCTTTTGAGCTCGCTTTGTGTCCATCCATGTGGCCATCTGTGCAAATAGCCTTCAGTGTTTCTTTAACTCCCTTGGCTTCGGCCACCACAAACCTCTTTGTGTTGGTTTTGTTTTTTTTGCGGGGCATGAATTGTGGGGGCATGTCCAAACCCCCCGATTCAGATAGATGCTTTCAAATATACACAGACATAGTCTGACATTCAGAAAGCGTGGAAAAGAAGGAGCCTCATTCCTTAATGTCTAACTAAGTAGGAAGTCAAGCAATGAAGGACATTCAGCTGGACAGAGTTAGCAGAGATCTGGTCTGCACATTGCTGGCTTATCATTCATTTGCTCTGCATGGCTGTGATAAAGACTAAACAAACATTAGAAAAGAACGCTGACTTGTGGTACAATAAGTGGTCAGTACAGCTTAAATATAATCTTGTGTGTGTTGTTTTGTTTGGATGTGCATAGCTTATATTATAAATATCAGTGAGGAACCACATGTGATCATTTATAGCCTCTTCTTTTTAAATAACTCAATCAAACTGGTTAGGAGAACAGAACAATATAGTTTATAATGTGATTTTCGCTGATCAATGAAAGCAGCAAGTCTGATTTAGCCAAAAACATCAGTGTTTAATGTTAGGGGTAATGTGACCTGGGGCCTGACCAGAATCATGCATAGAACAGTCTAAACAGAGGCAAGCTTATCTTTTATTACGCCCTGTACCAAACTCTACAGCCAAAACTCAGCTATTAGTGATTTGTCGGAAAGTGTCTTAGTTGGCAAGATTGTCTTCAAACAGGACGGAGTCATAAGAAATATATGAACTGTTCTGGAGCTTAAATGAAGACGTATTAAGGAAATAATGAAAATCACTTGCTTAAAAAGGGAGAGCTTGTTTCTAGTCCTTTTCCCAAATCAGAGGGAAGAACAGGTACAGTACGAGGATACACTTGTACATAATGATATCTGCTTTCTTATCAGCGCAAATATGTTCCACTGCAGTGACCAATATGTGATGGAGTTCTCACCATGGTTAAAACGTAACACAATGAACAGCCCAGATAACACCATTTATTTATAGCAGCGGACTTGTGGGTGATGTTTTTATTGCAGAAGGGTAGAGGGTTTACACATAGTACACATTCCTCTTATGTACTCATTACACAAACTTTCCCAGCCAGTACTGTACAGTTATTTACCATTAACCAGCTGTGCGCTGTGAAGCCCTGATTCTATAACCATATTGCAGCTGAATCATGTGTCTTTAGCTGCTTCTGAACCACAGAGAAAAAAGGCCCTACACAGGCCCCTTTGCTACTGTAGATGCATTATCAGTTTCTGTCATTCTCATCACTTCTCTCCTCTGGCAGCTCTTTCATCAGAGGACTATTTACAGAAAACCTGAATGTTGAAAAAAAGGGTCGTCCGACCACAGCAGGGAGCAAAATCAAGGTGCGTTACAACTGACACGTATTTGAGTTGGTTTAGTGTGTTCCTGACCTCTCTGACATATTTCTAGTACAAACATTGTTATTTTGTTATGTGCACACATTTTTAGGATCACCAATGCTAAATTACACTGTGTACAATGGTTCTTTGCAGGTTGTGTGTGTACAGCATATGGACCATAGTATCATGAGCAAATCTTTTCTGAATAAGCAGCTATTTCACTAGTATATTGTTGTTTTACTGAACATGATCAATCTTCACCATTACGCCTTTCTTAAATGATCTTATTGTGTCTAATTCACTTTTAGAAACAAGCCAACGACCTTGTGAGCACACTCATGAAATGCACACCTCACTACATTCGCTGCATTAAACCCAATGAGACCAAGAAGCCTAAAGACTGGGAGGAGAGCCGGTATGTTCATACAAAGCCTACAACTATCCCTCTTATCCATTTACTAAAGGAAAAGAACATAAGGGGGAAATTCTTATTCTTGAAAGCTTAAGTTAGTTTTGTAAGTTCAAGACTGTTTATAACCATTTTGGGACAGATGTGACTCATGTGGTTTAGTCTTCTTGAGCTGTTTTGTACACATCATCACCTCATGTTTGTGTCTCAAGTCCACATTATAGAGGAAGTGTCTAGAACAATCTAACCCTGCCCCACTTTATTTCCCCTTCCCCGTCTTTCTCCTGTGATGCCTGGGCACTGTGTGTGCACATACAGGGCGCACGTCTATTGTTCAGCTGCTAATGGCCTTCCTGTTGTGAGCTGGCCTCAGATTGGCTAGTCTAATTGTTACCGGAAGCCCTGTTTTCACAGGAAGACGGCCTACATTAAGTTATTCCAAAGGGCTTTTGTTTAAGGCAAAGATGGAGAAACGTGTCCGTACCACCAATTTCCGTAAAAGGGCATTTTAGTATCAAAGTATTTGTCACACCCTCTTCTGCAACAAGATGACATGGGTTAAAATAATCATTCTGTCCTGCCAAGTTATGAACCAGTCATCGTTAACCTCTATTGTTTTATTGCAATATTTAACATGGCATATATTCCCATTTCAAATAATATATTGTATCTGAAAATGCATATTTGACACACTACAACGAATGAAACAATATAGCATTTAGATTTTTGAGTTTGCTTCTTATTTTGAGACTACAAAGCCAAACGTTTGAGAGATAATCAAACGTTCAATATCACATTAAGTAAAGCCATATCACCATATATATTGTATCATTTATTTATCTATATTAAATGTCTATTTTCTCTGACGTAATCTCACTGTGTGGTTGGTCCTCAGAGTAAAGCACCAAGTGGAATATCTCGGTCTGAAGGAAAACATCAGGGTTAGGCGTGCTGGCTATGCCTACCGCAGATTCTTCAGGAAGTTCCTCAACAGGTAATTTGCCTTAAATGTTCTTACAGGAAGTGAGTAGAAAGGAACTATTTAATGAACGGTGGGGAAGGGTGGTGCACCTGCCTGTCCTCGGCTCACGCTGGGCCAGCCGTTTGAAGTGTTCACTTCTAGTGTTAGTTTTGGCAAAGCTGCCGGGACAGGCAGTGCTGGTGAGGCACTGACGCACACAGCAGACTGAGCTCCGATACCGCTGCTGCTGCTGTACAGTGTACAGTTGCTATTGTGTGTTGATTGGACAATGCACAATGTATTGCAACAATATTACTTTAGTACCCCACATGTAGGTGATTTACAAATTAGTATCAAATGCATTGCTAGTTTAGTTTATTACAAAAATGTGTATTATGTGTGTGTCATACAGTACTGGCATTAAACTGGCATATGACAAACATAGAGGGCCCTAGTTTCCCAGTCAAGGATGTTGAAGAGGTGCTAGGTGCAAGTTCATGGATCAATAGATGTGGTCAATACTTTTTTGCTAATTGCCATCAAAGCAGAATGCTCTCTGTCAAGAAAAACTGCCAGTTTTGTAATCAATGGCAAACTTCCTGACCGGCTTAACAGAAATGCTTCCAACAGGAGAAAACTGATGTACTTGTTTGGGATGTGCATAGTCGCCAAGAGCACATATATGGCACCTCTATTAAAGATAGTTATTCACATAATAGGCAACATATCTTACACAAATGTGTTGAACTTGTATATTTTATTATGAGTAACACAAACACGCAATAATATTTAATGGTATCTCTGTCAGTGGAACAAATATTTCTCTGCTTCTATGACCAGGTATGCTATTCTGACCAAAGAGTCCTGGCCAACGTGGCAGGGGGACGAGAGAAAAGGGGTCCTTCATCTCCTACGCTCCGTCAACATGGACCAAGATCAGTACCAGCTTGGCCGCACCAAGATCTTCATTAAAGCCCCAGAGTCGGTAAGTTGCTCCATGCCTTCACTTTGTCATGTCATCTTGTCGCCATAGAACCATGGCGTCAACTATTTGCGAGACCACAAGTCTGTTTTAGAATGCTTTTCCTGGAAGTTATCACACCTGGGAGCAAATATCCCTATCTTACTATTCTTCTCAACGGGTTACACAGTACAGAGTCAAAGCATCTGTATTTGTCAAGGTTTAGCGCAGTGAAAATGCAGAATGCAGAATTTTCACACGCTACTCCATAAAAAGTGCTAGTGTCCACGAACATGCACATATCCTCAGTTTTAGAAGAGAGTAAACCCGAGCCCTTGCACCACGTCAGCACTGAGTCAACACAACTTTGGAAGGGACATGAGAACAAGCCCAAGTTGTGGTTGGAGAGTTGGTGGGACATTGTATGGGGTCGGCTTTTCTTTCCACCCTAACTGCAGTTTTTCATGGCTCCAATGAAAGCTGCATTTGTGAGAAGCGTACTTATTAAATAACCTTTGTACACACAAATGCACATGCGCGCGCACACACATCCAAGTGCACGTACAGAAGTGAATACACTGACATCTTAGTGTGGATTAACATCCATTCGTGAATGCCTTCGCTTATTCGTCGCTGCAGTGCCCTGCAATGAGGCCTAGTCATCAGACTGCCAGACCAAGCACCTTTATTTGATTGAGGTTTGCGAACGAAATGCAAATGACACGTGTATGGCACGTTGAAATGACCTGTCAGGCTTCTCAAAACTAGCCTGTCTTCTGATAAGGTCATGACACCAAGTAATTAGTCCATGACGTTAGCCCTTTACCCTGCCCTGTTGTTAGATAACACAACAACAACAACGCCGGCGTGATTGATGTCTCGGCCAAACTGACAGCTGCCTAGTAGGCTAGTTGTCTGTCAGAAAGGTTTTAAGGGCAGCTATAGAGGGAAGATGATGTCTGAGGAGTTTGCATGGTCGACTGCTGCCTCATCGTTTTACTACTGGTTTGCAGTTTGCTTCTCCTGGTCTTTTATGATATGGTAAAAATGTCGATGCGTCAGTTTGTTGTCCTGTCACTATAATGCTAGTGCTAAGTGCCAGGTCAGTGCTTTGTACAGCGAGTGGGCAGGATGTTTAGACTGGGAGGGAGCAGGCTGAAACAGTTGCTTGCATGCTTTGAGGCTATCGGGAAACGACAGAGACGGGTGATAAGTGTGTGGTCCATTGGCATTGGCCCAGGTCTGGGTCAGGTCTAATTTGGTAGGGGGAAAAATCCTTATTCTCCGTATTTCCAGGAAACAGAATACAACCGTTTCATTTAAGACAGTTAATCATGTGTGAAGGAAAGGTATGATATTTTCAGTGATAGCTCACAGCATGTCATGAATCAGTGTTGTAGTTTTTAGTTTTTTTTTCCCAGTTCTTGGGAACAGAACAGAAAAACACTGCTTGTATAAAACCATCCATCCTCTCCCACTTATCTGGAGTCGGGTCGCGGGGGCAGCAGCTTCAGCAAGGGACCCCAAACTTCCCTTTCCCGAGCAACATCATCA
>JAODUK010000906.1:0-10132 GCA_027564635.1 Typhlichthys eigenmanni | reverse complement strand
ATAGTGGCATTTTTTTTTTTTTCATTCCCCCCCCCCCCCCCCCCCCCCCCTCTCCTCCTCCCAGGATGTCCAAACAACCCTTGTGAGATCCACTACTATACCTGACTAACCGTTTTGGCCTTCTCTACATAACGCTTATACCGCTCCTCCATCTGCTTCATGTCTTCATCTTTCTTCCTCAGGATCTCCTGAAGTTCATCTATCTTCTTTGCCACTGAGAGGAGAGGAGAGGTGGTTAGTGTGAGAGAGAGAGAGAGAGTGAGAGAAAGAGAGAGAGCGAGAGCGAGAGAGAGAGAGGTAGCCTGTGGTGAGAATGGCCATGACTTACTGCTGCCGTCTACTTTTGGTTCAAGGTCATCAATGACCTCCCTCTTCTTCTGCAGGTCCGAATGGGCTTCATGGAGCTTCTCCCTGGAAAGAAAAGAAATGGGATTCCAGTCTCTGAAGGCAATGCAGATAATAAGGCCGACAACGATTCAAATACTTACAAGTGCTCTTCAAGCTTTTTCTTCAACAAAGAGGACTAAAAATAAGAGAGAAAAGAGATATATGTAACTGCATGGCGATTATCATGCTTCATGTGCAGACTGTAGCACTGATGAACCAAAAAAGTTGTCAAAAGAGTTCTGCTACATGAAATAAAAAGGCTCAAATAGGGAATTAAAACCTCAAAGCCTAACAACCTTGACAAGACACACAAAATCAAGCTGTCAACACTCAAATCAGGTGGACAGACGGTGGGCCGTACTTACGAGGGCCTGATTTTGGCAGCGTGTCGGACAATGGGGGCAGGCAGGGAGGACAGACAGACAGAGAAGGGCAGGCGTTAACACTGAATCACCACAGCAAACACGGGTTAGGATCCCACACAAGATCACTTCAAAGTAGGATGGCACCAACAACACAATCCGTGAGGGCCAACTGTTCCCAGCAAACTCTTAAATTCACATTCAACTATTTTTTCACTTTTATATTTAATCTAAAAGTGGGATTCATAAAAAAAGTCAACCTTTGTATATTTTGATTAATTTAGAAAACAAATTGGAAATGTTAATACTTTTAGACATGACATTCAAGGATTGAAAGACAAAACAATGCTGAACTTGACACTAAAACTAAGTCTGATTCGATTGATTGGTCATGCAGAATTTCTACGAAGTGTACAAAATATCAGCAAGCTAGTCACGTGATTCTCCTTTTCTGAGACCTATGAATCAACGGTAATCACAGTTTAAAATACCTACCTAACTAAACTAACTACATAGATTGTTTATATAATTATCTTTCCATGTATTATGTTTATTATATAATGTCTAACCTTATGTACTTTGCATTGCCTTGAGTATGAAATGACAACTAAGCCTGACCTTTAATCATATGGTGGATTTCCCAGACTACTGTCTAGCACATATCACTACACATTTTGTACACTCAATTTACATTCCTACTGTTCTACCAGCGTGACGGCACGAAAGCTCAGAAAGTCAGCTGTGAAGAGGGTGGGACGAGAGGTATTTCCATGAACTCACATCCTCAGTTTTGCTGCCCTGCTCCTGCAGAGCTTTCTGGAGCTCTTCCACCTGAGAACGCAGCTCAGATATCTGCTGCTGGTTTAACCTGGAGGAGGAGGAGGAGGAGGAGGAGGAGAAAAGAGACGAGAATTTTAAACAAAAAAACAAAACAGGTGAAACTGATTACAGGAGAATGCGGTGAGAGGTAAAGTCAATACTTAAGCCCAACAAAAGCCAAAACAAAAAAGGCTTCTGCCAGATTTGTTAGTGCATTACAGGTAAATGCATACTTTGCAACAACGATACAAATTAAGATGCAAGAGATCAAATTCCAAACTAAATATTCTGGCTCCGCCCCACTGCCCCACATAAGGGCTTCAATGCCACTTTAATGTGCATGGGTGGGCAATTCATTTGAATCAGGTGTGTTGGAGCAGGGAGAGATCTTAAACATGCAGGGCACCGGCCCTCCAGGACCAGGATTGCCCACCGCTGGTGTAGCGTCAATGGCCTGGCATGAGCTTCCTTTGTGAGCCTTTAGGGGAGCTGAATTATGGACCGAGGTCATCTCCAAAACCATATCCATACGCCCACAGACGGGGCCAAAAGTGGTCTTGTAAGAGCCAGCCTTTACTTACTTGAAGTGTCTGGGACACGGCGCTGGCTAACTGCGTCAATACCCGCCTTTTGACAGGAGAGGTATTTTGATTGACATGCACGACAACCAATTATGTAACCCAATGACCAAATAGGATGTTAAATTTACAAGAATCTGTAAAATTAGTAGACTATGGTTATTGCTTAAAATAAATACAACATTTTTAAATAGCAAATAAAGCATCGCCGCACTGTAAATTACGGATACACACTTGTGAGTGACTATGCTAACAAAACAATAGCATCACTTCCTGAAAGTCTGAGAGCGCTGCGTCGAGCTTGTAGGGACGCATGTAGGAACGTAGCTTAGGCCGAGCCCGGAATATAGTGGAACACGTCAACGACATCGGCGTTGCACCAGGGGTCGTATCCTCGTACACCTGCAGCAACCAGCGTTCACCCCACATAGGCGCTGGCTGAGCTTCCTCCTATTTTCTCCATTGTGCTCAAGAAGGGAGCACGATTTGGCAGCCTGGGACACTCGACTCCTCCTGTTGGGGTGTGGGAGGCATCCTGCTGTTCAGGATGCCTCCCACACCCAGGCCTTGTGTGCGCACGCACGCACGCACGCACGCACGCACGCACGCACGCACGCACACCACCCACATGTCCACATGCCCACGGGCATGAAAACACACACACACACACACACAACTAAGGGACAATCTGGCTTTCTTGCTTGTCCATCCCTCCATTCCAGCCCACACAGCACACAGTCCAGAGGGTGACATTTAGCTCCATCACTCCCACCGTCAGCCAAGCGTGAGAAACACAAGCAACAACACAAGCAACAACCCTCGTAATGAGCGGCAGTGCGGTCGCACACAAAACACATGACAATATGGTGACGGACACGACACAGCTCTTACCGCACGGGCACTGCAGTGCTTGTGACAACCTAAAGGGTGAGGTCACGACCCCTCCCGTGCACGCACACACACACACACACACACACACACACCTGTCTTGTGTTTCCAGAGTGTTGTTGCTGCGCTGGGCCTGCTCCAGGTGAGCCTGGGACTCCGCCAGCTTCTGCCTGTATGTCTCTTCCTGGACGCACAGCATCTTATTCTCACTCTGCAGACGCACCACCGTCTCCCTGGGAGGGGGGTGGTACACATAGTGACATAAGGGGGGGGGGGGCACACACACACACAGGCAGTGAAGACATCAGATAAGGGTGTGACCGAGCCAGCGCCATTTGTCCTGATATTTGGCACCATTTGTACATTCTACCTCTAAAAATACATGGGAGGCTCTGGGAGATGTGTCACGGCAACGGGATGAAAAGGAAATAAATAAATGAATACATAAATAAATCGCCACGCGTGGGCGTTTCAGACGCTGGTGCACAACAGAGGAAAAAGAGGAAAAAGCGAATCAGTCACGGCCAATGCCGCTGCTGGATGGAGAGGCGCGCGCGCAAGGCGGTATAGTGGCGGATACATACTTGAACTCTGTCGGCATGATCTCTGAGGCGAGGCTCCCTACTGGGCTAGCGTGGTCACATAAGCCTCCTGCAGAGAGACAAGGATGGCAGCTTACTGCATGTGGAGAATTACCGATTAGCGTTTGTTTATCATGTAATGTACTGTGAATGCAGAACTACCATTCATTATGGGGAAAATATATATTTATTTAAGAAATAAAATAAAAACCTGACTTATAAATATATATATATATTCACAAATGTCTAAGGAATCTAAAATGAAAAGGGAATTATTTTTCTCTAAGCCTAGAGATGATCTTAAAGCACCAGCTGGGTTAAAGTCAGATGAATACATTCAGGCTTAAAACAATGTGTTGTTTTAAGAAGGCCGTATCATTTTACCCCAATTCATTAGAATGTTTTAACATGTTTAAAAAAAATGCTCCAATATAAGCCACTGTGACTGACCTGCTTCAGAGAGACACTGCTGTTGCACTTGTGCACATCTGAGCTCTTCATTGGTCTCCCGCAGTGTGTCCCTTTCTGAGATCAGCCGCTGAAAAGTGACAGCTGTGAACCACTCACAATCAGCCGCACCACTAGTCTAATTTTGGTGGCTTAGTGATATTGAATTGACCCACACCAAACACAGCTCATTTCCCCAAACTGATAAAGCTTCAGTGCTCTCTGTACAGTACATGTGGCCTAGTTTCACTTCTGCCTCCTCATCATCACCATCACCACCACACACACAAGCCATTTACTTCTTTCTCCTTCAGCAGTGCGTCATACTTGTCGTGAAGGTTCTTGTACTCAAACTGCCACTTCTCAGCTTTCACGGCCTCCGCAGAGTGCTTGGTGTGAAGCTCGTGCACCTAGAAAAGGGCAGAGAGCGGGCAGTCTGCGTTGGCACGAGTGCTCCGGGAAGCTCTCGTGGCTTTGGAAAGGTGAAGTGTGTTTGTGATTGTTGATTTTCACGCTTTGCTCCTTTGCATTGCCAACGTCACATGGTTTGGACTCCTGACCATATTAGGACTAGGGATGGCACAATACAGTTTTTTCAGTCCTCATACCGATACCGGTACTCTGGGTATCGGCCGATACAGAGTACCGATCCGATTCCAGTATTAAATTAAGTTTTAAGTTAAGTTGCAAAGTAAATGACAGCCAATATCTTATTTTAGGACTTAGATGCATTTTAGAAACCTGCTGCTGATAGTGTGGCCTGGGTAGGTTAGACATGGCTGATGCTTGACAGCAGACCTACGTGTGTAAATTAATTGGATTGGATTAGCCCCATGGATCGGTTACAACTCTCAAATTGTCACCTATACCGATCCAGCTAAGTCAGTATCGGACCAATGTCCGATCTCACTATCGTGTTGGTGCCATCCCTAATTAGGCCAGTGGGTGTATGCTGCTGAACGCTGGCAGAAGACAAGTGAACACATTTACGTCTCAACAGAAGGCAGATCTCAGTGTGTGGAGCTGATGCTAGCTGGGTTTACGTGGACACTTCGGTTTACCCGTTTACATGTGAAGTCATCCAATACGATTTGGTGTTTACTGTACAGGTGTCATAGCAATCAATCAAAATAGATGTTTACCATGCACACATTATGTAGACTACTGTAGGCTCAGTAATGTAACATGTCCCGCTAGCAAAAAGGCTAAAAACGGCTAGCCTCTGTCGCAGGCACGTCGGGAAGAGTGAGGCTATTTGTGTGACTGGCGGAGGGATTTACAGCTCCAGATCAAATCACAGTACTAGCTCGCATTAATATATATACACGTGTCGCATATGCTTTGTCTAGACTTCGTACAGTGGCTATGCAGAATACCGCCTCGTCTCCAGTCAATTCGGGATTCACAACAACAACAGTAGGCTGAAGACCTAATTTGTCTTCCTTCAACTGGGTTATGAGTGGTTTATACTACCCATCTGCTTTCTGTGTGGACTGAGGTGTTATAATGGAGCCATTTAATTCGGGTTGGGCCTCTAAACCCATTCCAGCCATGATGTCAGGGTCCGTGTTCCTCCTGGTCCCCGGCCCACCTGTCTCTTGTAGGTGTCCAGCTGGTTGCGGACAGCGTTGGCCCTGCGCAGCTCCTCCTCCAGCTCGCAGGTGCGCTGCATGTACACGGTGTTGCGCTCCTCCAGGAGGCGCACTTGCTGACGCAAGTCTCCCAGGTCCTCCAGCTTACGCTTGTACGTCTCCACCAGAGCCTCAAGGCGGCTAACCCGGTCAGACGAGTGCCTGAGCCGCGCACGCACGCACACACACACGCACGCACGCACACAGAGTGTGGGAGTTTTTAGACAAGGTTCGACGGAGTACATACTTTCCCAGAATACACACATTAAGAATCTCTGTGCATTGGCGTGATGAAGGAGTCTTCTTCATATCATAACTGAAGCTTTACCTTCACTAGGTCTTACCAATAGGAGGGCGGGCCTAGGGTCACTGGACACATAAACGTGTCTTACACGGTCAGAAAAGCAAAAGTGAGACCACAATGACGTTTCACCTCAGGATGTCCATCTCGTCCTTCAGGGCCTGGGCCTCTCGGGCCAGACTGGTCAGCTCCTCGTTGCGGTGCAGCAGCTCTGAGACCTCGCGCTCCAGCGCCTCCCCGTGGACACGCAGGTCATCTCTGCTGCTCTCCAGCCTGGGGGAAGAACACGGGCCAGTGGAGATGAGAGGAGAAATTAACGTGACCGAGCACAACTTGTTGTGAGTTGGTGGACTAGACACGAAGCTGATGAGTCAAACGCTGCATTGGATATCTATGTTTATGTAACTGCACACACGCGCACACGCACAGAATTTTACTTTACATTAGCAACAACTGGTAAAACAAATCTGTAATATTTGAGTGTCCTGTGTATGCAACCACATACAAAGCAATGTGTTGTACTGCTATTGCTGGCTGATCGAGTTGATACTATAATGATTGATCTCATGCTTCACGTCCTTTCAGTAGCAGTAGCAACTAAATTCCTTTTCAAAATGTAGAGGTGTTGGGTTGGATCTGCACAACAAAAATAAAGAGGCATTCTAGAACCTAGCAAACAGAGTGAACTGAACGCACCCCATGGTGTCTAAACTCCACAATCTGGACACATTACATTAAAAAGCCATGCTTTGTTCACCAGAGGCACTAGATTTAGGATAGGGTTTCACCATCATTCACGTGCTGTATACGTTTGGTTTTGAGCCAGTTGGTTACCACACGCTTTTGAGTCACAAAAATGGAAATCCTATTTGTGTGCAACCCAAGCTGTGTTCCAAGTAAGCATTTCACATGTATCCAACTCAACAGTGCTGAGGAGACCAGTTTAAAACCTCAAAAGATGCTTCGCTGGAGCCTAGAGAACACGGGTCAGTGACAAAAAATAGGCTGACACAGCTCCATTCTTTAGGACGTGCACATTTTCCAAACAACTAACAGTGGACTATGATACACCTTGTTCTAGGAGATAGCTAGCTAACATATTCATAACATGTAGTTCTGTATAAACCGTTCCGTTACATTCCCAAGATTCAAGCGAGATAAATCGCACCTCACACACATGGCCCCCCATTTACCGCATTTACCCCATTTATAACACAGCCGGTGCATGTCAACGTGCTGTGTGCGCGCGGCTATGTGCAGCTATGCGTCCCACTGTGAGACTGGCAGACCTGTAGTTCTCCTCCTGGAGCTGCTCCATCTGGCTCTGCAGCAGCAGCAGCTTCTTGCCCGTGATGGCGCTGGCGTCCTGGGAGTCACAGCGACTCAGCTTCTCCCTCAGCGAGCGCGTCTCCGCCTGCAGCGAGGACCTCTCGTCCAGGGCCACCGACAGCTGAGGAAGGAGGGAGAGACGTGAGATGGCCAACGCTGACTAGGACGACCTTCTTCAGACTGCAGGTCATCGAGCCAACATTCTGACCCAAGAGAACGCTGGCAGAAGAGGTTCGAGGTGGGGAAACATGAAGGCAGACTGGGTAACAACCTCAGTGCTCCGTTAGCATGGCACATTCAACAACATACAAGAACACATGCCAAGGACACGTGCAGGGTTTTTTCATTCCACATGCGCAGCTGTTAGGCCGGGTAGTCAGCTGGTATGGTCTCAGGCGGATGAACTATCTCAAGTATGCAGTTGTTAGCTTTTGGCCCGAGTTTGAAACTAGAGCTTGACGGAAACGGATAAACATTCTTAAGTCATTTAAGAGCTGCAGTGCTATTGGTTACAGTTGGGAAAGACTGACACTGGCTGAAAAAGATGCACCTCAAACTTTACAGAGGTAAAGGAAGAAATATATAAATAATAAAACCTGGTTCAGAATAACATTTTAATAACTAACACACACCCAAATCCATCTGCTTCTAACAACAATTTCCTTTAATGGAGGAACTAGTAGAAATATGTGGTTAATAGTTTAACCTTTTTCTTCTTTCCATCTCCGGCTACAATGCTAATGTTTGTAGGCGTATGGGATTTGAGTCAGATTGACCACAGAGTTATTTGTGAGTTTATGGTTAGACAAGTTGGCATTCCAATATTAAAAGGGGGTCGGGTATACTTACCTGTAGGGCATCTTTCCCGTTTGAGTGCAGCAAACCCCTACGCTGAACTTTAAGGATAGATTGCATATTTTAGCATATATAAAAAAGGAAAATATCTTTCAAAACAGCATCAATAGAGATCAATAGCATTGCCAATTGCTTAAGGTGTTGCTTACACCTAAATATCAATGATATGACCTTTCAATAAACAACATCATTTGGACCCAGACCATTCTGTGCTACAAGCGCTATCTACACAACATAGTAAAAACCAAAACTCGGCCAAGCTTATAATCAATAGGGGTCAAGCAGTACGGTGCAGGTACACATTTATTGACATGCAAAAACTGCAACACAGCAAAACGGCCTCCAAACAGTACCGCCTATTTCTGAGGGTGAGTAGTTTATGTCATTACTAAAAAGCAGAAAGCTCAAATGTTAAGAAATCTCACTGACACCCTCTGACACACTCCAAACATCATGTCTTGGACCCACCTGGTGCTCCATGTCCCGGTAGCGTCGGTTAAGGTCTTCCTTCTCGTCAGCCTCCTCGCTTAGGAAATAATACTTCCTGGACTGAAAAACACAGAGCAGACGACGCTGGAGATGTCATAGCAGCCATATCAAAAGTACCGTACACAAAGTGCCAAGTGAAAGAAGGCAAAACATACTAAAGCTTAGAATACAATAATAGAAGGGGTTTCACCTGAAAGTCAAAGTCCCCGTACATCTCTGGGCTTCCTGGTTCTAAAGACGGCTCCTTGGAGAGAAGCTGAAATGTCCATTTAAAAACATGCTAAGTCAAACGTCCGGGAAAAAAAAAAAAAAAAAAAAAAAAAAAAAAAATCACAAGGTCCTTGACGCTCTGATGTTAGTGTGACTAGAGAGTGGCAGGCAATAAGTCATCTATTGCATGTTTTATAGTCCTACAATGTACATACTTTAAGAGAACACTGTACTGAATAAGAGAGTGTGGCTTCTTGATGTGTGATTAGTCTCAATTTCCCACAATTGAAAGCAGGGATTTGTTTTAAAGAAAGCAAATATAATCAGGAGGTTCTCTTACCTCCTGAATGGCTGTCATGACCATGTGTTGGACAGATTCCTCCAGGGTCATTATCTGCTGGATTTGCTCTGAGTGAAAGAACAACAGAATCTCATAGCAGGCCAATACATAACATTGTACGTATAATTGGATGTATAATTGTAAATGTATAATACATATTATTGGGAAGTTAACACTGAAAGTGCTCCCGATACAGGGCGTCCTATTGATCGTTTCTATCTGGATTATTCTCACTTGATTATATTTTCTAATCAAGGATTTCATAAAACTGTGACAGCATGAACGAGATATGAAGGGCTTCACACATCACACACTTTGTCTGAGTTAACGCCGTCTGTCATTTCCATGGATGAGTGCCTCGTGGCATAGAGACCTACCCTGCTTTTTCTCACAGCTGACCGCACAGCCTAACACCAGCTGCACCAGCTTGCCCAGCTCGGTTACATCTCCCATCTCTCCTATCAGGTTCACATCTGGCAGGTGCTCATCTGACACCTGGTGACCCAGCACCTGCTCGGGGTTAGAGAGCGGGGCAAGACGTTATGGTAGAAGGAAGTGGAAGAACAGCGAAGAGTGCCCCAAGTACAAATATGAAAACATTAGTAGCAGCAGGCATGAACAGCAAAATGAATGAACAGCAGACTGGAATACAATTTCAACACAATAATAAATAAAAAGAAGGGGTTCACAATATGAATGTACAACCACATGCAGAGATTAGAATATACAATAGTAGTACAATATTGAGAATATAAAGCATACAATAGAGACTATACAGAAGAAGTCAATTGCATCCACTCTGACAATCACTGTCCTGAGGTAAGAAGGCATTCTTACATCATGATAATATTCCAGCATGCTATGGAGAATCTTCTTTAAGTTGCTGACCTGAAGGGGGGGGGGGGGGGGGGGGGG
>JAODUK010000905.1:25846-36780 GCA_027564635.1 Typhlichthys eigenmanni | reverse complement strand
TGGATTTTTGACACTTTCCTAGCACCTACTCGATCCACAAATGCATTTTTTCTAAACGGAATGCTCAGCAGCCTATCTTTGAGGATAAAGGGTGACATTGCTAAACCAGGGAAGATGATGTGCTACATACAGTATATGCTGTATGCATTCCACAACCTAGGTGCCACTGCCTAAAAAGAACGGTCCCCTCTAGTTTTAAAATGTGTACGGGGAACAATCAAAAATCTCTGACCTGTTGATCTAAGACTACGAGAGGATGTGCACAGCTGTACTAGGTCAAAGATGTAAGGGCGCGCTTCTTGTAGGGCTCTAAAAGTACGAACCAAAATATTAAAATGCATTCTAAATTGCACTGGTAACCAGTGAAGTGAACCTGAAACAGGTGTGATGTGTGCCATTTTTCTAGTGCGTGTTAAAAGCCTCGCAGCAGAGTTTTGAACAATCTGGAGGCGATAAAGCTGTTTCTTATTGAGACAAGTAAAAAGACTGTTGCAATAATCTAACCTAGATGAAATAAAAACTGAATGATCATCTTAAATTTGGCCTCAGACACCAGGGCTCTTATTTTAGATATGTTCCTTAATTGAAAGAAACAGTACCTAAACTCCTAAAACTCGGATGCACAGATGAGCCGAAGGCACCGATATGTTGCTTGATCTGAGGAATACTTTGCCCAGGGGCAATGATTAGTGTTTCAGTCTTAGCAGAGTTCAGAAGTTAAAAGTTATCATTCAACCACTGCTTGATACTAGTCAGACAGTTGATTAGAGAGGACAGTTTGTGTAACTCAGTTAAGGTTGTAAATGATGTAAATGATGATGATCTGAGAAAGAAAAGACATACATCACATATAACATATTGGTAATAATCATTGCTCTTAGCTGCACCCTTAGTTCCTTTAATAATTAAGAGAATATTTAATGTACTGTAGGTAGGCTACATACAGTCTCTCTCTCATAGCGGGGGAGCACATGTAAATTACTTTCACACCTACTGGTGCAAGGCTATATTCTAGTATAGGGATTTTAATTACAGCCTCTTACCTTATGAATCAAGTTAACGAGCATGTCAAGTATACATACACAACACGACATAACGGTTTGTTCTCCCCTGCAACAATGTCTTTTTATAATGTCCTTCGCCCGTGAGGTGTGGGGGGACTTTGAGGTCTGGCCTCCATCTACACCCTGCGGGGGTAGCTGTCATCAAAGCATCTCTGTGTTGCTTTGTCCTGGGACGGAGGTCCCGTGCTGTCTTTGTTTATCAGCGATTTCTAAAACATTTTGGTGTTATAAACACAATATGGCTTCCCCATGTGATATGGTCCCTATAGGGATCCCTCATATATTCCTCATATAGCAGCAATGTGACTTTTGAGTGCAATTGTACGTATTAAAAGGCAGGGTTAGTCATATTCAAGAAATCTTGCTAACTTTGATCTCAAATCAACGCCCTCAGAAGCTCTGCCCTACAACTTGGAACACATTGTGAAGCCAAGCGGCCTTGTGGTGAGTGGTGTTGAAAACATTTTTTATGTTCCTATTTACAGAGCCAGTGCTGTGTAGATTTACCAGATTATTTATATATATATATATAACATGCACAGAGAATGTTAAAATAGTGAAATGCCAGGAGATATTTGGTGAATTTGACAAAAAATGTATTGTTTACTTGCAATAGCTGGCTATACATTTTATGGAGCAGGTAAGGGTTAGTAAGTTAGATGTTTACAGGTAGGTTGGTTGGGGATTTTTACCTACCACTCAGTGGCCATCCTAACGTAACATCTTACCTAGTCTGCCCAGTTAAACCCTTCCACCACCACCCAAATAAGACACTGACCATGTTATGAACAACAGTGCAGCTAAATCGTTTACTTTTTAGAACCACATAACCAGCCTTCGCTGACCTGACCACTAGAGAAACAGGCGCTATTTAGTGTTAACAGATTTTAGATACAGGGCCTTGTAATGTCATGCCAAAGACTTAAAGAAATGTGACACAATGCATCTCTGTGTGGCACTTGTTAGTGCATGTTTAAAGTTTATTAATTAGAGGGTAAGTCCCCGTGATAGAGTGTAGTGTCCTATCCAGGAGGTGTACTTAATAAACCAAGCTGCCTCATGCTCAGGAAATAACTCTCCTGTGAGCCAGCCTGCCTCCCTTAATTAAATGAATTCCCTGTGAAGTATAAAGCCAGGGCCAGCACATTTGTTCTATGGTCCTGGTATAAATTATTGCTCCATCCTTTTGTTGAAGTTTGTTTTGAGATGTTTTTCTATTGTTTCTCAAGCTACAATATTATTCGGATGTTACGTATAGATTTACACATGAAACACAGCAGACTTTTCCTTTCATGTTGTTCAGCTCAGGTGTCATTGAGGCTACAATATGCTCCCAAGTTGGGTGTCTGCGATGACAAGTGAGGGGCTTGCAGCCAACAGCTTTGCACTCTAAACATTTAATGCTCTGTGAACTGGCATAATCCATATAGTTCCCTTGTTCATGTACTGTCGCCAAAGACGCTACACGTGTCAACGGCATCATCGCTGAAAGAGAGCATGTTGAAGCTGTTCGGTTTTATGTCTCATGTCCAGAGTGGACGGAAAGCACTTGTGCAGAAGTAATATGAATGTGGAAAGGGAGTTATTATAGTGAAAATATTTCATGGTAAAAAGCTGTTACTAATGTCAAGACCTGGCAGCATACTGTAGAGAAAACTGAAGTTATTTGAACAGAAATGAATGAAATACACTATAAATGCTATTGAGACATAAATGCACATCTTATTGTATATGCAAATACAATATTTAGCACCCATTCAGAGAGAGAGCCTGGGTTTTTTTTTATGATAATTAATTTGTATTGATGTACAACCAAGACTTAATTTGAAATGTGATTGCCTACAGGTCATATAATGCTATTTTTTTCCAGGAATTCTTCAGATGAAATGGCAGATAGGGAGCTATTTGTTTGCAGAACTAACCAGTTGTCAGTACACTTGTTTTGGTTTAAAACATAATTTGCACTTCAAGGCCCTGGCTTGCAAGGTTTTGTAATTGAAAAGCTTTGTGAGGTTTCATAATAGCTTCAAACGGATGAACTGGTGTTGCGAAGTGGTGAGTGCATCCGCAGACCGGAGGAATCGCCCAGAAACACAGATCGGTTCAAAACAAGCCTTGCTTGATGTATACGTTAATGGGTTTCTTCAAATGCAATGGCTCTCTGCCGATTAATAAAAGCAGACACTAAACAGCGACACAAACACTAGGGATAAGCTAACTAAAGAGCCAACAGCCCCGGACATATAACGCATATCATTAAGCCTTTCCCACAGGTGCAGGGCATATGCCATTAGTGATCACAGGCAGCCAAGCCAGGATGCTCGGTGCATTGGGTGTCGGTGGACCGCACACGGGCAAGATCGAACAGGAGACATGGTACGGTTGTTACAAATAGCTTTTTGCTACATCGATAAATCCATTACCAATACACATACATTTGTGGTAATGTTATAATGATTAAAGGTATAGTAAGCGAATGTAAGCTCCTACACTTTCTGCCAAATTCACTAAAAAAAAATTGTCTGGTACTTCTTCACAGCCTTGGTTTCTAAATAATGTAGTAATGTAAACACATGTGGCAGGCCTTCGCAATGCATTTCTAATGTGTGGGGCGGAGCTTCTGAGGGAGCACCCTATGGCATTGAAGGGAGAGGTGTTTTTGTTTTGATCGAGTTCAAATATCAACAAGCGTTCTCCAGAATGGTTTAGTATACCTTAATGTGTCAGCACTATAATACTTTATAATTTTATGAATACATAAGAAATGCCTTTTATGTTTGGATTTTCAAATATGTAAAATGATATATGTCAAGAGACAGGTTTTATTTATTTACATTGTTTAATTTGACCTTAGTATATTATCAAGGTTTATAAAAGGATGAGGCTTATTGGTACGTATGTGTATTGTTAGAAGGATGTGTAAAGAACCAAAATAAAAACCAATAAAACGTCACAATGCTGTGTGTGTTTAACCAATCCCTATGTGATCGATGAGTGCAGTGTTTATTGACATGTTATCACATAGAGCTCCGTTAAAGTGTGTGTGCATGCGTGTGTCTTTGTATGAAGCATGCACAGTATTCACACGCTCATAGAACTCAACATGTGTGTGTGTGTGTCTGTATGTACTTAGTGAGCGTGTGTGGCATGGTCACAGATGGAAATCAGCTCTGTTTGTGTGTGTGTGTGGAGCATGGTGCGGTTGCAGGCTGGGCCCTGGTTCACATGGGAACAAATGATAGGGCTGCGTAACCAGAGCCTATCTGTAAAAAGATTAAAGTAACCAAATAGTAAAAACACACGTATGAATTAGAGCGAGACCTCCCATGTTAACTTCACCGCAGTGGCGGTTAGCTGGTGGACACGGGCGCATGTGTTGGTGTGCCACCGCCATCAAATGCTGACGTTGGTTTGCAGATAATTTCATTAACACAAATGGTCAGAATGCAGTAGAGAAATGTCACCTTAAAGTGGTTCTATATGACATTCTGCCACTAGAGGTCACCACTAGATGCCCCAGCATCTCAAACAAAACACAATGGGAGTGTCATTCTATTCTCAGAATGCAAAAAAATATTTTTACGTAGAAAATATTTTTTTGGTAATATATTCATATTTAAAGTAATAAGAGCTCCTACATTAACCCATATGGTAGTTTGAGACGTATATTGTATTGAATCATCTATACATTTGCCAATTGGCATCACGTATCTGAATCTAAAATAAAACACAGTTCTAAATTGCAAATGTTATTTATTTATAAAAAATTAAAAAGACCAAATGCCAACCAAAGAAAATATTACAGAAGCTGCCACGCTAGAAAACAAAAATATTATCAGGACCAGGAATAATGTCAAATGTTTCATGTTATAACATAAAGACAATTTCACCTTATTATGTGATAAGTTAGTTTATATATAAAGTATATAGCGTGATACTGATCATTTTTTTTTTCTTCTGACGTGGCAGCATTACACTGCCAAAAAAACACATTGATTGAAATTAATATGTACAGTGAATACAGTATTTGTTTCAGACCAGTCAGACTTCCTCCATAATATATAGTTTGTATAGTGCCTAAGTTTCAATAGCAGGATATGTTCTATTCTTAGCCCCTGGCTGGGCTGCATATGGCAGAAATGTAGACGACTGGAGCAGACGACTGGAGCAGACAGTGAGGTGGTTAAGCATCTTGCTGAGGGAAATGCAGCGATGTCTTGCCACCCAGAGGACAGCGCATCTGGTTAGGGGATGTTCTCTCTGAACTGCCAGTTTGTTATCACATATTCGTGAACTTGCGTGAGGAGGAAGTCAGTGGAGTGGGTGTTAGACTGTCAGCTAAATGGCCATGGGGTCCATCCAGTCCTGCCATGCAATAAACACCCTTTAGCAGGATGCCTAACCCCTAGGCAGATAGATAAACACACCTTCTGAATGACATCATCATCATTTGGCATATATTTATAAAAATCGCTTGTGCTGACACTGTTATTGCCACTGCCTATGTTATATTGACAAACCTAAATACATTATAATTTAATTAAAGAAAAACAAATATTATTATTATTAATATTATTAATAATAAAATAATAATACAACACAATAATAAATAAAACCTGAAAACCGCTGTAATCTCCATACTTCAATGTTTAAACAGAGTGCTGGTTCTGTTAGTCGTGCTTCATACTGTAATGTATTTGTTGTGTCAGTGTTATTGCTGATAAACAGCTGTCAAGCTCTCTCACTGTTCACCTAACGGTTTGCTGCTGCGGTCGTAAACTACTCAAATAAAAAAAATGAGAGGCTGGTTAATGAGGACCACAGGTCAGTGGTTTAATATCCATACACTGGATATGGGCCAGTCACTGTTTGATGGATCTTCCACAGTGCCCGTCAGTGCTGTCCAAATGCCTGTTGGCATGGCATTTATCCCCTATACGAGCTCCAGAGATGCTGAACCTGCTGACCATACACCTTTAGCCCTTCAACATTTTACCAGCTGATTATCAAATTAATATGAACTGTAGGACTTCTCTCTTTCTATTAAGTGTGTGCGTGTGCATCTTGGCAGGAGTAATATGAAATGACAAATTTGCCTCACTCCATTAAGGGCCAATAAAACTGCCGTTCTGCAGGTTGGTCGCTGAAGCGACGGAGGATGAAGGACCCTTGGCTGACTGGGAGAGGGGTAAACTCAGAGTGGGATTATGTCGATACGCCATCAGCTTTTCCCTACTAGAGAACCTGGCGAGATGGCAAGAGAGGGTCTCTGTTAAAAAGAGCGGCACAAATTGACAGACAACATGGGACTGTGATTCTACACATGCAGGAGAAAACACACAAACCAAGACTGAACTGGCAGCTTAATTCCAATGTAATTTACACTAAAGCCCCACTCAAATTGGATTAGTTTTATTAAGTGCAATAATTGTTATTGTTAAATAATTAGTCAGCTGCATTTGCACAGATTAGTGGCAGGATAGTCTAATAGGCTTTGGGTGGTTGATCCATCTATCCATCCATCTGCTTATTCGTAGTTGAGTCGCAGGGACAGCAGCTCCAGCAGCTCCAGCAAGGGATCCCAAACTTCCCTTTCCCGAGCCACATTAGCAAGCTCTGACTGGGGGATCCCAAGACGTTCCCAGGCCAGTGTGGATATATAATCTCTCCACCTGATCCTGGGTCTTCCCCGAGGCCTCCTCCCAGCAGGACGTGCCTGGAACACCTCCCAAGGGAGGCGCCCAGGGGGTATCCGTACTAGATGCCCGTACCACCTCAACTGGCTCCTTTCGATGCAAAGGAGCAGCTGCTTTTGGGTAGAGTTTGGGTGGTTGACAACCAGAAAAATTATGAGGTTCGATCCCAAACATACCTGGTTTACCTGTATGCATATTTTAACAACATCTCTCAATTAAATGCACTAAAGAGAAGGCTATACAGAAAAAGTACAGTATATGGCCTATAATAAACTATATAAACTAGATAGATGGCTAGATGGTTGTGCAGTGAATTTAGGCGTCAAAGGCTCCTGTGACAAGGGGAGAATAATTTTGTGCTGTGAATAATTTAGCTGTAATTGACTTAGTGTGGTTAATAATTTTGTCACATATCCACAGTCAAAGTCTGTTAGATCATTTTCCAAGTGGTTTACTCCATCCCCACGGCCCTATGTGTGTGTGTGTGTGTGTTTGCGTGTTTGCGAGTGTGTGTGCATGCGTGTGTGTGTGTGTCTCAATTCCCCTGGTTTAGTGCTGTTTAAAAGTTTGTTAATAGGATAGAAATATGGAGATATTTAAACACTTAACCCCCACACACACACACCACCACCAACCCTCTCACCCTTTTCCCCTACAATTCTTTCATTCCTAACTCAGAGCCTCTTTCTGTCAATTCCACTCTCATCTATCGCTTTCACTATAATTCCCACAATCTCTTACTCCATCACTTTACTCCCTCCTCTATCTTGCCTATTAAACTCTCTCTCTCTCTCTCTCCCCCACAGAACTTTGTCCAACATCTCTCTTTCTCTCTAAAATGTCTTCCATTTCTCTGCCTTTATGCTTTTATCCGTCTATTCCCGTATCCCCCCATTGTCTCTATACAATCCCTCTCTCAGCATTAATGCTTCAATTGGCTCCGCAGAGCAAATTAGTGGTTCGTCCATAAAATTAATTCCTAGACCCAGCAATCGTGTGCCAACTGTGTCTTTATTTTCTATATTGTGATGACGAAGAGAGATGAGGGTCTTGCGGTGGCAGGCGGGTTACTGGAAGCGTGCATAATTCTCAGAAAATCCCGGCAATTTCTTGGCTGAAGCTCGGCCCAAGGAATTAATTTTGCACGCGGTGGCAGTCCTTCTCGGCAATCTGTCACACACCGCACCGCAGAAGTGGGCGCCCAGGGACATCTAGTAGCTGAAATGCACACAAACACACTAGTCAGTGACAGGGCATAACTGTAACCATATAGATGGCTTAAACCTAACTGGGTTAGACTGGGAGTGAAATAGGCCTTAGTCTGGTTTAGACCTGACCAAACCGTATGCCACATCTACTACAAACAACATCTAATACAAACCACACTGCTATGCCAAGCCATTTTAGCATTTAGCCATTTTGTTTTATGTCAAGATATGTTGACATTTGGTATCAACCTCTGTGAATTTTTATATAAAGTTTCAGAATTTTGATGTAAACTTTCGTGTCATTTTAATTAACATTTCTATTTTGGAGTTGCTTGGTGGTCCAAGAATGCTTACAACAAGTCCCATCCTTTTACACTGCGGATTAAAACAATACATTCACTACCAGACAGAAGAATGGCTGTGTGGCTTTCTGCATGTCAAATACACTGATAATGGCTTGCCATACTGCCCTCTGCAGACACACACAAAACCTATACAAAACAAGCCATAGTGCATATAACAACACATATACCCCATGCTACAGAACACACCACTTATAGTGTAGCCATACACTACAGTATGCAAACACAACAAAGTATTCACACATTAGGCAGGTTGCATTCAACAGCACCGTACACAAACAAAACACGGTCTGGATGAGATCACGAGAGAGTCAGAGACAACATTATTTAGTTTTGCCATCGTGTCTCTAAGTGTCTTATAGGAGATATGGAGCAAGAATGTTCCTGTTATTCTCTCTGCCTTGAAATATTTGATCAAATTGTAATGTCTGAGCCTGTGTGTTTGTGTGTGTGTGTGTGTGTGTGTCATGCAAGAGGTAGCTTCAAAGGGAGCCGAAAAAAGACAGAATTTCAAAAGGGTATAATGAAGGTCACAGTAGAGATAGACAGAATTACAAAGAAAGCATATTACAAGAATGTAGTATAGTAGGTGTGTGTGTGCGTGCGCGCGCCGTGTGTGTGTCATGAAACTGCTAGGACAACGACTCTGTCGACTAACTCTGCGTACAGTGCGTATAACCAGAGAAGTGGCTATATCTTTCCTAGTGTGCTGTTTGAACGCAATGTGATGGCTCTAACGGTTGCCCAGATTCGTTCTGTCTGCAGGCTCAACTTGACGTTGACTTGAAAAGGTTGGATAGGCATTAACACTAACAGAGCATTTAAGCATTCTTGAGCAAGATGCCTAATCCCTGCAACTCCACTTAATATTTAAGCGTAATTGTACTAATATTAGTTTAGTTGTAGCCTGTCTTTCGATTTGACATAAGCACATTCATATCTCATTACCTTCTATTCTACAGTAAATGCCATGTACTGTATGCATGTTATGTAGACAGCTGAAACCTACAGTATCATAATTGTGTGTGTGTGTGTGTGTGTGTGTATTGTCCAGTGACCCTGAATGAATTCTACCAGCATGCTTGCCAGGGTTCCTGGCAGGAAGTGTTATTTTATTTTAATTTGGCTCTTTTGAAATGCATGCATATCTGCCCAAGTGCTCCTGAAAGGCCACATTATCATGAATACAAAGACAGGAATACTACACTCCAGCTTTGTCAGGAGCCATGTTCCAACCATGCAGCAACCTCCTTGGACTTGTGTTGTATGAGCCAAGGCTTACATTAATAATGTACCCAGACCCTGCGCTTAAAGCATTGGGCATGAAACACTAGTGGTACTTCTCCTAAAAAGTGTAATGATTGATTACATTTTTTTTTCTCTTATTCTATAAAATGATAAGTGTTAGTCTATTTATCACACACAATCTATGCCTATGATTCTATTTTGA
This sequence comes from Typhlichthys eigenmanni, assembly GCA_027564635.1. Lineage (NCBI taxonomy): Eukaryota > Metazoa > Chordata > Actinopteri > Percopsiformes > Amblyopsidae > Typhlichthys > Typhlichthys eigenmanni. Next base: position 27,000 of record JAODUK010000905.1, on the reverse strand, counting down.
ATGGAGGAATGGCTTGCGCACACGCATGTACATACATACATGTACTCGTACACGTATGTGCACACTTGCAAAAACGCCAATGAACGCTCCTTTACCATCTAGACCTCTGCTTTTGTTCATATGCTTTTGGCTCAGACTGCTGGCTAACAGCTAAGCTTTTCCTACAGCACATTCTGCAAACGCAGCACTAACATTATAGCGTTAGCGAAAGCATTTATTTCCAATGTGAGCTTGCTGGCAGACGCTGTCAAAATTGACGGAAATTACCGTCTAGCATGACAGATAGTGCCATGTCGTTAGCTTGCTGCTGTTCTGTTTTGCCGTTAGGAGATTGTAAGTTTGTAATGGCGACAAGATTATATAATATACAGTAAAAGATGGATAACATGGAAGGTTAAAGTTAATGGCTTGAATAAATGTACTGTAATATCAAACCACATTACTACATTTCTTTTGGTTTGACATACGGCATGAATAATTCATTATTTAAAATGAACTCTTAACACCTAAAACATATTATTAACTGCTTTTAGGTTTAATTATTTCTTTTAAGAGACAGCAAGCTGACACCGATTTCTCTAACGACACTGAAGAAGACTGTCTGGTTCAGCCTGTGACCACTTCTGACAGAAAATTACAGTGTAGAGCTGAAATCACAGACAGCCAGACAACCATTCGGTGTTCCCATCTCTTTTTACAGATTGGTTCACACGCTGCAGATAGCAGCTTCCATTTTGAGAATCATATCAATAGTGCAAGGAACACAAAATGACAGACCTCTATGCCGGCTGTTTGACTCTGGCATGGCCTGGTGCCCTCCATCCAGATGCCAGCCTCTAATGAAACACGCACTTATGAATAAAGGTTAATGAGCTTCTGATGTGCCTCATCGACTGTTCCTGGCCATTTTCTACATCCAGCAACACGTCTGCCACACTTTGGTATAGACTCATGACCATACATCTGACATACAGAGTATATCCCAGTGTAGACATGGAATGTGTATATGTTTAAAAACTGAAATTTGTCTGGCAAATCCGAATAAGCAGATAGAGGCTCAAGTTGATGGAGGACATGCTGTGTGTGTGTGTGTGTGTGCGTGTGTGTGTGCGTGTGTGTGTGTGTGGGGGGGGGGGGGGGGGGGGGGTTTTTGG
>JAODUK010000905.1:0-25836 GCA_027564635.1 Typhlichthys eigenmanni | reverse complement strand
CCCCCCCCCCCCCCCCCCCCCCCCCCCCCCCCAGAGCCGTCATTGATCACTGTGCATAAACATTTTGCACATTTACATTTCACTGCTGTGACTAATCAGTCGTATATGTAAGATTTAAGGACAATCCCTCAGAGATGTCTGTGAGCACCCCCCCCCCTTCCTCTTGTTATCCAATTCCCTCTCATTCGCACCAATTTGTCGCACGACACGGTCCCAATCTGGTTCCCGTCTGGGAATGTAATAAATAAAAGACACTCTGGATGGGATTAATCATACCCAGGCCAACATAGGGGCCGTGTCTTGTGTTAGCCGCGTTGTTACTGCTGTTGCCGCGGACAACGGAGGTGTCGGCGTTATCAATCACACGACTGAGGACAGTAGGGCAAGAGAGGCAGATAACAGCGAATGGGATGGAAGATGGCTTGACAAAAGGAGAAAAAGCGAGCGAGAGGTGGGAATAGGACGGGAGACATGAGGATGGAGGGAAACATCGTCTTCTTATGAAGTTAAAGAAATAAACAGTTGTCTAGGCTACAACTTGGATTTTCTAAATTTTTCCTACTTTTACGTTTTATAATTTATCTTTAAGTACTGTACGTACAATTGTAATCAATTTGTTCCACAAACATTTAAGGGTACCTTAATAACAGACCTCTGTACTACATGTGGTGTGATTGGCTGCCTTGAACAGAGTCCGGTATCCCAGGGTGCACGTCTGGTGTAGAGCCACGACCACTGACGGAGTTAAAACACACCTCAGAAGCAGCGAGGTTCTCTGTAAAGCTCAAACACTGTGCCGCAGTGGGCTGTGGAAATGCAGGTGTTTATTGCAGCTAGTTGGTGCACATTCATTTGATTGCATGAAACAGAACACTCGTTCCACCAGAGAAGATGTAGGCACATACTTAAAACAGCCCTGGAGTACCAATATTTCGAAATGACATTTGAATGCTGGGCTATTGAATATGATTGTCCCACTCTCACCAAGGATCACATCCGAATACATGTATCTGTTGTATATCTTTTAGTTAGCCTGAGGTAGCCTGAGGTAGCCTATTCAACTCAATGTTTTATGCAAGTGTGTTTCACTTCTGTCCTCTAGCTCAGCAGAATGTAATGAACATCGATCAGTCAATGAGTCAAAAGTTACCATAAACATGATAAGTTGTTAACCATTTAATTATGAACATATCTGTGATAGTCTGTTTCAGTTGTGCTGTAACTCACTGACAGTTTCATTTAATTTTTAAAAAGACATTTGGATACTGTAGATGGTCTTACTGTAATTTGCAACATTTCTAATATATGTATTGGTACTGTAGTTAACACAATGGAGGACAGTCAAATGAATAATTTCTAACAACTCCATGAACATAGAGTGCTGGTAAAGGAAACATTCTTCTGAATTATACACTCATCTTTGCATCATATTGCATTAAAATGGTCACCACACAATTTAAATAAAGATAACCCACATATGAAACCTTACAGTAACACCACTCTCAGCTTCCAATTAATAGCTGGCCTCCAAAATTAGAACGGTAATATATATTTTAATTAATTAAATTGGCATGCTAAATGGGAAGGGGAGGAAATCATTTACCAGATGATGTGAATTAATTGGATTTGCATATATGCAGATATAATGTAATTGAAATTGCCCATATGTCAAGTTTCATTCAAGTTAATTTGTATTGGCCTTAATCACAGTTACAATTCCTAACATGCTTATAACCCATACCTTTGCTCACAGTGCTCACACACGTTCTAAAAAAAGAATGTACAAAAAATATATACAAAGTCTTGAAATAGTGGAAATATGGTAGAGAGAAGCATTCTGTTTCAAAGCTCAAGACTACATCTGTAATGTCCATGATGAGGGGCTTGCAAACGGCAGTCAATAGCCGTACACATAAATGGAATCCTTAGAATAAAAAAAAACATACATTATAGACATAAAAACACAGAGCACATGCCCCTCCTCCCACACCCCCTCTCCTCCTATCCTATCACATCCTCTCATTGTGTGCACAGGTGGAGATGTGGGGTGTTTGGAGCCAAATACACAACAGAAGAGTATATCCATATACTCAGTATATATACACTGCGCATGCAATGTAGCCTGTGCTTGGTTGGGCTTGTGGTCGGGGTGGGGGAGAAGAAACAAACCAAACGTGTAAATGGGAATATGGTGAGACACAGTGCAAGACACAGTGAGCTGTCATATTGGTGGCAAACACACACCGACTGAAGTCATTCAGTTGTGTGAGGTCTGCATATCACGCTGCGTCTTTCATCCTTCTCATACGCGTCTGCTCTTAAAGAGCATGAACTCTTCCACGGCGACGGGCCAACCGTTGAACTGTTGCCAGGGCCACAGAGGCGGCGACAGCCTCTGTGTATGTGCCCAGGGTTTGAACCTGCTGATGCAAGCGCACGGTAAGTCACCAGGGTAACACACACACACATATATATATAAAATGTACGTGCTAACACAAACAATGAGCTGGTAGCATTGAGCAGAGTCATTTCTAAACAAAAAACAACTTCAGTTAGCTTCAATAGAGCATTAAAGCACAAAAGGAAGTGAAGTACGTACATTTCACCTGGAGTTGAGAGGGGGGGTGAGCTATTCCTTTGTGTCCATTAGAGGAACAATGCTGGTTCGGTATCAAATAGGACGCAAACATGCCCCCCACCTGAAAACACAAGTACCAGACCAATGGGTCTCACCTGAACACCTAGCGCGTGACTGTGCACCCCAGAGCGTATTTTGTGTATTGAGTATTTGCTCTCGCTCACTCACCCACCCTCTTTGAAATTCCCCCAACAGCGCCAGTACACTTTTCCAATTGTTTTCAAGCACAGCAAGTCGGTTTGCAGTTGCAAAATCGGGGGCCAACGTCCGTGGGCGGTGTCTTGCGTGGTGTGCTCTATGCAGTACACAATGGGACACTCTGTTGCATTGTCCCATGTACAGTGTGTGACATAGAGCAGTAGCTGAATGCTGCTTCACCTTAAACTGTCTTTACGAAAACATCATAGCAAGCTAGTTCACAGACCCTATAGAGTGTAAACGAGACCTCGGTCAGTGGCAGATCGGTATTACAACTATTGTGTAAAACTAGCCTTTAAGATACTTGGAAAACAGCCATGGTGACAACAGCCAACTGTCACCTTGACAACAAGCCAGCTGGTATGTAGAATTTGATAATAACACTGGCAAAGGATGCTATTGCAAACTTTGCCAACACTATGCTCTAATTATGCACAATAACAGCAGCAAAACCACAATGTGCACCACAACTGTGTAACTATACTGTATTTTCTGCAGTACATGTTTCTTACTTTCTTGAACAATGAAAAATATGTACGCCTGACCACATGACATAGTTGAATAATCCATTATTTCATAGTTTATTTTTAGGTTAATTAAATGTTATAGTGAAGCAGCCATTTTATCACAAATTACTACTCAAGCCACAATTATTAAACTAGAGAAGGCATGCACACAATGAATTTGAGCTAAGCTGCTCCATATCGACTTGACACTACCTCTCCCTCTAGACCAGAGGTCTGTGGATGAACATTTCCAATTACCACACCTAAATGTCATGTAAGTTGGCAAACACCAACAGAAAGCCCCTACATATTAGAGACTGTCTAATGGACTGCTAATTATTGGTGCGGGGGCCAACTGAGGCAGTTGATGTTTTTGTGCATTGACTCGCTGCATTCTTATACTATACAAAATAGTTTCATAACCATTTCTCCTGATGTTTGTATAGTTTTTTAATTTATTAGACTTTTTATTTTTCAGGGAAATAACTGAGTGAAAGATATAATTAATGGCAATCTACCCTAACATTAACATAACCCTTACCTAACATCATATTCAAATGGTGAACCGTAAATTCATTTTGAATTAATTCATGTATAATCTAATATTTGCGTTATGAACGTTAAATTACTCTCAGGTCAGGTTTTTCACCTTATCGGACACGCTTAGAGTAAATCACAACCGACTTAGGCTGTACTATTTATCCTACTACTCATACATTATTTGGCCTCACCCATACAGCTGCTGAAAACATTAAGAGGTTATTGATTCATTTCTGTGTGAATACATAACTTCAGGTGACCTGAGGCTGCTCTCTTGTTTGTTGCTTAAAGATGATGCACCCTGGACACCCCCACTTTTATTGGCAGTGAATTAGTATTGTTTTCAACTTGTTGGATTTAATGCGATTGGACAATTCCACTCTGTTGTTCTTGCCACTGCCACTACTGATTTCACTCAGGATGTGGTGGATCAGCAAGGAAATATTAGTTTTATTTACTAACAAACATTTTAACAACCAAGGATTCTTGAGGATCTCTTAAACGTTCAGACAGTGTTAAGAACCAAGTCTTTAAATTAGTCTTTTGGTTCCCTTTGTGTCTTGTGAGCAAAGAACCGAAGATCCAGATAATTTGATTCCTCTGAGTCACTGTGTCCTCGCCATGTAAACGATTGAAATCCTCAGACTACAGTAGTAAGGATGTCGCAGTTAGTGGTCAATCTTGCATCAGGTCTTTAGCTCACCATGTTAAGTGTTTACCTTTTGTGCTTATAACACAGAGATTGCCGATTCGAAACCAGAGCTTTACATAATGTTACATTTATAAATGTTTTTCTCAGTGGTTTGATTTATGTGAATAATTATGTCATAGACTACTTCCGTATTGCCATTTAATAACTAATTAATTAAGAATAAACTTTACGGACAGTATTGTATGTTTGCTGGAATGCACAGGCCAAACTCGGTATTCAGTGTATATGTGTGTTTGTGTGTGTGTGTTAAATAGCAATGGAATAATAGTCTTGAAACGTAAACAACATATTTGGAAAAATCCTAATGTGAAGTCTATGTAATAGCGCCTTTTAATTATGACTATAGGCTAGAAATTCCCCAGAATGTAGTAAATTAAGTGTTTGATCCTAAAATATGACTTCCAAAAAAACCTCCAAAATAGCGCACTCTGAAATAATGTTATCACCAGCCGCCACCGCATCCAATCCACCAAAAAGCACCAGAGTCAAGAGTCAACAGCAAAAAAAAAGTATTTTTGCATTGTCAGAGAATATTTGGCAATTTGTTTATGGGTGCAACCCACTCTGCTCTGCTGTTAATCCCACAAATGCATGTTCCTTACATACAGTATGTAACACCATTTGAAATGGAAAAAATCTAGCTTTTCAAAGGTATAATATGTATTGCCAACAAGCATTATACAACTAGTCAAGTTTATTTATATAGCCCTTAATCACATTATAGTTGCAAAGGGCTTCACATTTCACATGGAAACAAACAACACCCCCTTAACCTGCTCCTCCCCCGGGTGGTCTGTCAATTGTACGTAACATCAACAGACCCCAAAGGAGTCCCAGGTCCGAGGAAGTGTCACTGACAGACCCCACAGGAGTCCCAGGTCCGAGGACGTGTCTCATCAGTAGTCACCGGGGGTGTGTTTCTCAAAAGCATCGTTGCTAACTACGTTAGTAACTTACATGGTTGGAACTACAGTGTTACACAAAACCATAGTCTGAACTATGGAGGAAACTACGTGATTTATGTAGTATGATGCATCGTTAAACGACGCAGTGTTTCCAAAACCATAGTTCTAACGAACGTTCGTAACACATACACGTTAAATTGTGCCGTTCGAACTACAGCTCTCGAGGTGTTGTTAGAAGCATAGTTTGTGGTGACTACGTCATAAACAGCAGAAGATACAGTCAAATAGGCTTATTAGAAAGGCATGTCTATCTAATCTTGCTGTAGGAAAACAGTAGACATAAGTGTTTTGAAAATGTTACATCGTTGTATCTATTTCTCAATAAGCCTACATGAGTAGACTGTAGTTGCACATGTAGCCTATGCCTACAGTTTACTATTGGCTATAGTTCAGTTATAGGATCAAAACAGATGAAATATGAAAAAGCATATCTTTGTTTCCCTTTATCTCGCATACAGAATATGCCTGTTATTCTAATCTTAAAAAGAGACTGGGAATCATGTTTTGTGTAAAGAACCATCAGGTTTGAATATTCCTTTCCTAACTCAAGCAATAAAACATCATGTAACATGAGCTATATATGAATATAAGGAAATGTTACAATGTTGTCGTTGATGTATGCATTAATTTGAGTGGTTTGGTTGAAGAGGTTTGGTTTAAGTTGCAAAGTAAATGACAGCCAATCTGTATTTTAGGACATAGATGCACATTAGAAACCTGCTGCTGATAGTGTGGCCTGGGTAGGTTAGACATGGCTGATGCTTGACAGTAGACCTACGCGTGTATATTTATTTAACTGGATTAGTCCCATAGATCGGTTACAACTGTCCAATTGTAACCGATATCAATTCAGCTAATTAAGTTAGTATTGGACCGATTTCCGATGTCTGTATCGTATCGGTGCCATCCCTAGCTGTAACCTGAAGTGTTGACGGCCCGCGGGCGGGCCATCGGAATTCTATTAAAACAAATATAGTTCAGTTTACAGTAAGTTGTTTCCCTGACAACAATGCAGCACACATTGTCTTTGTAATCACATATCAAATATACTACAGATACAGCTTCTTTAAACTCGAACTAGTCTCTCATGACGTCATAATACATTTAAATATTATATAAGTATACATTACATTATACAGTATACAGAAACTGTATAGTTGCATTACAGTTATTAACTCAGAATGCTGTATGGTCACAGGTTGCAGGCCAGCACTCTTACAATACAATACAATACAACAAAGTAGGATAGACAATCTTGTGCAAGTTATGAATGAGGAGTTGCGGTTTTAGTGTCTGGCATAAAGGCATTAAGGCAGTCAATGTCAAGTTCTGTGAAACCAAGGCATAAATAATAGTAGCTTTTTGAATAACTGTCTCTGTATGTATACTGTACTATACAGCTTGTTTAGGTGTACCACACTGTATTATTTATAATAGAAAAGACACTATCTAGCAGCCCTAGCAAATATCTCTTACTGACTGTTTCGAACCAGAATATTGTCATCTAACTCTAATTTTGCCTTGACATATTTTGATCTGTTTGATCTTAGACAACTGTAACCAACTGTAAGCCTTCACACTTGAGCTTTGACGACCTCCTGACCTCATCCATCCCGTCTGACAGCACCATCCAGCGCCAAAGCAAGAATGCAAAGCAAGTGCTTTTGGCAGTCTGGTCTCCAGAGCCTCAAAAGATCACCACAGGCAGCCGCCTAGACTGCTGGGAGGCTTGGATATCACTACCACATTAGATGCCTGGAGGCCTTTCACATCTGTTGTCTCCTACCAATCCTAGAGGCCACCTGGAAGGATTTGCATTGCTCATGTCAACATCCCCATGCCAAGGGCATCAGCATGTAGATTACGCTGGCAAACAGACAACTGAGCTGGACAGCATATGTTCCCCTTGCCCTAAGAGGCATCTGGCTTGGCAGGTTACCCTGTAGCTGCCTACCTGCAGATGAAGAATCACCTGGTGGTCTGAAAAATGCACTTCAAAAAGCAGGTGAGTCTGCTGTTGGATAATTTAACACCAAGCCTAATCAACTCAAGGTCATGTTGGAGGTCAATCAGCAGACTAATATTAACTAACATTGGCACACTAACTATACCACTTCTCAGTGTACAGGTGCTAATGGATGCTAGGATTTTACACGATTAGGAAACAATGACTTCATACACGTCACAATGAATCAAAGGACACACATGTATGTAATATTCATACTGCTTTATGGTCCTGTGAAGCAATATGTATCGAGACACAAAATGTGCCACAAAAATGTTTAAGATGGTCTAAAAAAAAAAAAAAAAAAACGATTTGCAGCGCAGAACTTGCGATGGCAGACTATTCCCACATTATATGCCACAGTCCATTGGAAAGAACCGTGGGCCTGGAAATCCAGTGAGGCACCAGACAGGAATGGATGGCATTGCTCATGTTTGGACTAATGCCGTCCTTACCATACTGTGCCATTTCTCCAAGCCAAGCGCTGGCAAACCGTATTATTCTATTATATTTCCTTCTGGCTCGCTAATGAGAGCTGGGCTAAGTCTATAATTTTAATGCAGTCAGTGTTGTCTCCCTGCAGGCTTTTGACAAAAATAAGACTTTTCTATAACACCCATTGTGGACTCATCAGGAAAGACAAAGACAAATAAGGAAAATGATTAGAATGGTCAATTGCATTTCCAGTATGGAGGTGTAGCGTGTTCGCAACAGAGGAAGTAAGATAAGCACACAAGCAGGGGTGAGCACAGGCATTTCACACGTGGAGTCAGCAGTGCATTATGACAGGTTTCTTGAAGACTGCAACTGCGGCAGTCTGTTGGTCTGAGGCTCGTTTTAGTACTAATTGGGCTGAGTCTATCACCTAGACAGAAGGGCTTGGCTGTGGCTATTGCTTGGACATATGGACAGTGGATACATATGGCTGCCAAAAAGAGGGATTACCTTCACACCAATGCCACTGTTCACACAGCAAAGCCCCAGGAGAACAGTAAGAGTGGAATGGACATAGAGTACACACAGTGAAGCTTTTCACTTCCTTACATGAGTATATATAATGTTGCAATAATACAACACTGCAATATGCGCACAAAAATATATAATAGCCTTTGCTAATAACATTGCTAATTGAATATGTATTTCACACTTTGCTCATATTAAGATAGCAGAATCAAACTGACACACTAGAGCCTTTGACAGGACTTTTACAGTAGCAGACACTAAATGCTTTTAAAATACACAGTAGAGCAGCTCCTAATTTCTGAAGAAAAATGTAAAATCACAAAATGTTCACCTTAAAAATGGGAGCTTTGCATCATTTAACAACATAATGGGATTATTGTTGCAGTAGAATGAGGATTACAATGACAGCAACATGCACAGACACACTACAATGTGACACAGACAACGCTGAACACAATAAGAGAGCAGGACTATCAGAATAGAAGGCTGTCACTGGAAGCAACTGTCTTGCCTGCATTTTCTATGTTGCCATAAACACTCTAATGTTTGCCAGTAAGCAGTTGATTTATGATACTGTATCATTATGTATACCACTTTGGAGTCTTGAACTCTCACTTTCAGTGGACTGAAGCAATGCATACGTATTTCAACAGACTGACAGATTGAGCTCCAACAACAGGACATGTTTAGAACTTTATTTATTCCATACCTTGCAAACAGATGGTGCCATTTATGAAGAAAACAAACATATTTCACTACACCTGGTGCTTTTAACCACATACCTAGACAGCCATAGTAATGTTACTCATCACACCACATTTCCATTAATAAGCCATAGAGGGCAAGAATGGCTCATAAAGATAAAGCGATATTGTCAGTGTGCTGAAGAAAGCTTCAGTTTGTAGCATGTGACAGTTGACAACCTCCCAAATGCAGGAAGATCTGGAGTCAACCAACTGAAGAAATGGGTGACGAGCAAACCCATGCAGACGTGCCAAAACTTAGATTATTCCCATATACCAAATGTACATCTACTTCAGGATCTTGCATGACATTTTTATTGTGCTATTTTAGAGGCAATATAATAAAATCACAAGAGGGAGATGTCAAGTTCTCCAGGTTAGAGAATGAGGCTTCAACTGAAAAGTATGCAGGCCTGCAACAGATGACAAATATTGTCTCAACATTAGGTGATTTTCTGTATTTGAAAAGCAATTATGGTCCACTTGATGCGATTTATTTTGGAAGTTAGACATTCAACACATTTGTAATGAAGAGAAGTGTCCTACAAAACTATTATACAAAAATAATGGCTGTAGTGGTGAACTCGAGGGAGGAAAAACATCCTACTTTCATCAAAACATTCCTTTGAAGACTGATCAGAAATGTCAGGCTTGAAATGCTATCACAAGATATTTATTTTTGTGTGTGTGGGTGTGTTATTTTGAATTGCGATTATATTGAATTGTGTGGCATTGGCCTCTCTTTCTCCCTACACAGTACCTTGATCTTTTGTGACGGTGTCGCCATCATCGCTGAAATAGAATGTGGTAATAATGTGTTCCCTTGGCTGAGGACGTGTCATGTTTGTTCTGCTGGGTGGTTTGCCCCCTCTGTTCCATCCGTCAAGGTGCATCCTGAAAGCAGATCTCTGTGGCAGGCCATCAGGTGTACTGTAAACAATGGTGCATCTTCATTTCGTGCCTACTCAATTTATAGCAGGAGCACAGAGGGGGTATTTACGGACGGGGCTGGGCACCACGTATTTAGTGCACACTCACAGTTAGGGGCTGCCGAGTACAACCGCAATCCTGTTACCGTACTAATCAGCTCTGCTGAATCTGTCGGGGGTCCGGGCCTTGCCAGACGATGAAGAACGAAAAACACTTCAAAAGTGATTTTAATGGGCCGGTTGAGCGGTGAACCAGTAACCTTGTGTTTTGTCTTACTTCTAGGGAACAATTAGGAGGATAAGTGAGGTATATTAAGTCATCATTTGTTCCGTGTTTGGGATTACTTAGGATAGGAACGTTTTTTTAAATGTGAAAAACATTTTTACATTTAAAGAAATATTATCTCATTACACAACAGTCAACACTGTCCAGCATTAAAAATAGTATGATGTGTAATGGAAATTATGGCATGTATGTTTAAGCAAGACAAAAGAAATCTCAATATAACTAGCTCAATGAATGGGAACACGTAGCATTGCAATGTATATTTTATAGAATGAAGGTCAGTTAGTTGAATGTAATAATATAAATTAAGCGTCAAGTATTTTTAATAAAACTGGTATTTAAGTATGCATTACCTATGTTTAGAGTGGTTTAGGGGTGAAAGACAAAGTGAATTTCATAGCATTCACAGTGGGAGAATTATAGATGGTAGGTGACTTATTTACTAACAGATGCTATTCCATAACGACTGTGGCAGCCCCTGGCAACTAAGTGTGTGGGTGCGTGCGCGCACGTGCGTGTGTGCATGTGTGTGGCCTGTGGGTCTTTTAGTTTGTGGGATATAGTGCAGTTGGCTGTCACTGATTGGTAGGTTGGTAGTATGGAACCCACGGGTCACCCAAGAACAAATAAAGTGGTTGGTTTTCTGTGCGTGTGCGTGAGTGTGTGTGTGCGTGCCTGTGTGTGTGTCTGTTTATAGCCATAGGGTAGATATTTAATTCTGCTGCACATTAAAGCACAACGATTACCATTTTTGGTACATTTTACATAATATAAAGCATATGTTCATGAAGCACATGCATTATCACTCCTAAGAGGCTTTGCAATACTTACTTAAAGATGTCTTACACTATAGGCAGCAAGCATGTTGACTCTGCAATGCCAGCACTAAAAGAGGTAGACAGAATCGCTGAGAGCAAGACTGTTTCTCTACTGGCTTTCTGCAGGTGTCAGGGAGATACTCTTATCTGCTCATTATTTGGCATACAGGCTTTGTAGAAAGACGGCAAGATAGAGAGAATAGAGAGGGAGGAGAGCAAGGAGAAATGGAGAGTTTTGTTGATGGTGAGATATTTTCCTAGCTAATGAATTCTGACTTTTTCGCTGTTTACTTGTCCCTCCAGCCAAGAGGTATTGGGCTGCATAAGCTCTGGGTTTTTGAAACCAAAGACGTCACCCCGTGTAAAGTTTTAAATGAGTTCTGTTTTCAGTTCCTGCTGAAAACGTCATTAGATCTCAACAGAGTAGCAGTTTTCACAGTGTGAAACCTCTCTCTCCATCTGCTTCTTTCAGTTCCTCTCATCCACAGACTCTCATTCTTCTTCAGAGCATTTGGTAATGTCTAGAGGGGTGCTATACAGAATTTATTTAGTTGACAAACATTAAACAAGTAAGACTCATTTGTCTGGCACCCATTAAAATGATATAATAACATTGTTGGGAGAATCAGAACATATTAATCAATACAGATACATTCTGGCTAACTTAAACATTAAGACTAATTCAGCATCAGCTTTATTGTCCACGTAGGCCTATGGTACAGTATGTACACATACAAGGACTTTTCTCCGATATTTAGTTTGTTGCTCTCTATGGACTTTGAACATTTAACTATATAAATCAAGATTTTTATACAATTTAAAGAGTGAAAGTAAAACTAGAGTTGAGCAATTAAAACAATAATGATGTAATAGTACAGTGTAAAGGTGCTGAAATAAATATAAATGATAAAGAATGTACACTTTATTATATACACAGGTATCCAAATACCTTATTCAGGATAGCACGAATAATGCGATTGAAACTGATATTTAATTGTCCTGAAGTTGTAATAGTATTGGGTGGAAAACTTCAAATACTTTTTAACTATTTAGAAAAAACAAATAAATCACCAGACTTCCATTATATTTTTGTGTGACGACAACTGCTTTTAAAAGCGTTGTCTGTAACTAGGGGCAACCGTGACAGCGCAGGACTTAAAATACATTTGCTGGCCTTACTATTTATTGTGTTATAGTATGTTCATTATTGCATATGGGATGTTTATGAAAATATGGGACAAATTGCATCTCCCACTGTATTTATTGAAAACGGGACACAAGATTCAAGCATCAAATGCGGGACGATTACCTATTTTATAGGACGGGTGGCAACCCTAGTATTTGTTTTGTAACCTGTTCATTCACGTTCATTGAATGTAAAGTAAGTGTTACACCATTCTGAATGCAGAGTTAGTTTAGAAAATGCATTTCTCCAATATAACACGAGTTCCAGTTTAAACCCCACTGGCTTCTGTTATCAGAATACAGATACAGATAATGTTGTGGTTAAACCGATACAGATGCAGATAATAAACACCAGTACAATGTTCTGGTTTGTACAAAATCCCCTGGTTCATACAGTATGGCCTCTTTTTATCAAATACACACCATGATCTCAAAACTTGGTTTGTTGACCAGCATGATGCCTGAGAAATGTTATGTGCCCGCTGGCACATAACAAGAAAGAAACTGAGCCTGCTCTCAAAACTCTGTAACAAGCTCAAATAATAATAATAATAAAAATAATAATAAAGATCCATGCATTAGCCATTTGAAGCCAGATCAAACGATGGCCAGCCAATCAGCCCTCCAGCCATGCTGGTACAGGACAAGCAGGCCCGCAGGAAGTGTCAGACGAGGTGAAAACTAATCAGAAACGGAGCTTCTGTAAAAGCTCGTTAAACCCAATTTAGCGTCTCAGGGATGAGGTTTGTGTGTGCGTGCGTGCGTGTGTGTGTGAAAAAGAAGTGATTGAGACTGTGTAAAACTGTGGGGTAAAAAGGGATTCTATCAACATCGCCCCTTGCTCTGTGAGCTGCCACGGCAACCAGCCAATTAGCCTGATAGCCAATGAAAAGTACATTTCCAGTGTGCCAGCAACAGACTGCAACAGCAACAGGGCTGGCTGGATTGTGGTGATCGGGAGCATCAGGCCAGTCGGTAGCCTACAGGTTATCGGGAGAAATGTTTCTTTTGTTTTTTGGTTCCAGTTGGAATGTCAACTTCACCGTCAAATGATGCACTGTTATATCTAAGACATCAGTGTATGTTGTATAGCACATACTGTGGCATATCAGGAAAAAAATCAAGGACTTAATATAGTAATATATAATAATATAATTGACGTTTTGTAAGTTGATACCTTTCACTTCAAATTAACTAAAGATCATCCTCTAGGGCCACATACAGGACTTATTTTTAGCATAATCATTTTCCACACCGCATAAAGACGAGCAGATTTGTCCATGACGTCGTCGTGAAAAGCAGACCACAGAATTGAATAACGTCCATGCGAAACTCATTGTCACACTGCGATTGTGCTACGCGCCAATTTAGATGTCGAGCTGCAGCGATACAATTAGATCTTATAACCGACTGAGACAGGACACAGTTCAGCCATGTGTAGGACATCCACAGACTGTTAATGTACACTGCTGGACTATCTATCTGTCAGGTTAACAGTCCTGTCTTAATACCCAGTCCAATTACCCTGCACTCAGTCTGCTCTGGGCAGGTGTGTATAAGTCCCTGTGCATGTCTAATCTGAATGGTCTTTCTCCCCTCAACTCTCAATTAGCGCTGAATGGATACACACACACAGACCTGTGTGGGTGGAGGTCTAAGGACGTGCAAATCTGCCAGGAGAAAGAAAAGTTCTCTCCTCTCGACATACAAACGCACACATACCACACATGCGCACAAATCACATCTCTTGCTGTCTAAGCACTGTCCTATTGTTTCACTTTGAAAAGAAAGTACTGTCCTTTTACTTTTAGAACACTTTTCTCTTTGCCTTTGCACATCTGTTTATGTGGGAATTGAAACCTCAAGAAAACAATGTCCAAAAATGTTACGTCTTCCCACAATTGCCTGGACTTTTCAGAGGCTATGCACACACTCTTGTACTTAGCAAACATAGCATGATATGTATTTAATTCAGCAGCTACCATTTTTTCTGTCTTTTGTTTTTATTTTTTTTGCCCTGGCACTGATGTGAATGCCAGTGCACAGCAAAGCGGGTTCAGTTTTACAACGGAGAACAGTCACAGTTGAGTTTATGGTACTTTCTAAGGACAGTTGTGGCAGCACAGTCGTGCTCTGGCAGCATTCCAAACCCCTCAGTAGGAAAATGCCCAAGGCAAAGACACATGATAGCTTGACATTGCTGTCTTTCGCTTATTTCTTAAAGGTATGTGCAGTTTTGAGTAGAGCCAAAACTTCATCAAAGCAGCACTGTTCATCAATGTCAAAACCGAACAAACTCAAACATCGCAGATAATGTGTGCCTATTTTCTTCTGGCCATATGTACAGTACATTGTGCAGTGTCCATGTTCCCCTTGATAAGTGAACGTCTCCTTGTTAGCTCTCTGACACCGAATAACAAAACATTTACACATACTGTACTATATATTACTGAGATTTGATGCTAGAAATCACTAAATAATTGACGATTCAGGTGGTGAACGATGTATTGTGTCGAAGTTCAAAGACAGACACCGTGTGAGTACATGAGCGTGTGCTATGGTATGCCTCTGACAAATCCTGTCTCCCTTCCCATCTCTGACCAACCAGACACCATTTCACCTTTATTAGAGTCAGTCAGCAGCCTCGGGTGAAACCCGCAGCAAACACAAGTCTGAGTAGAGCACAGGGAGGCGAATGGCAGCTGGGGGTCTACTTTGGGCGGACAACGTGACTTGCCAGACCCCACAGCAAAGCAGGCATTGCTTTTATATTCATTAAAAACCAAGCAGGGGTTTGTGTGCCCTAGCAGGTATTGATGACGAGGATGAAGCACCAGGGCCTGATGCGATAGTGCCACAGGCGGGGATGAATCGTTCTGTGTAACACAGAGGAAGGTGTAGAGGGCTTGTTTGTAGTATACATACCTCTGCACATCTATAGGGCTCTGAGGAGGAAAAACTAGTTTGGATTATATGCACGCAGGTATGTACAGTATACAGGTTTTGTTATTATTTTGCTTTGAATGGCATTTGTTGAATGTTGCGCTGTGCCAACCGAAGTGTCATGTACGTGTGTTTCAAATAAAAACAATAACATACACTGTACACATTACTGTTATAGTAGGCCTTTCCGACCTGTTAGCAACGCCACAAACAAAGCAGTTATTAATCAAATTATGATAGGGTACTAACGAATAAATCAAAATCGTGTATCGGTAAAAACAGGATAGAGTTCACAATAGTCTTGCATAACGATACAGTAACGTGTGGAGTGTATTCCTAATTTACCACCTAACCTTATCACCTTGATACCTTGATACCTGATCACCTTGACCTGTACTAAACGGGATTCTACAGTAAAGAACACGTTAATTCAATGGTTGCTATACTCAAAGGTCACACAGAAGAAGATTACTGTACCATTTATCGTAGGTCATCCTGGGGTAGATTGATGTTTAGCATCCATTTTCACAGGGCACTATACGCTAAATAAATCAAAAAAAGAACAAGATATCAGACAACGGGCAGAGAGCAAGTAGGGAGGTATGTGGGCTACTCTCTCCCAAACCCAATATAAGACCAACAAGCGTAGGACTAGCCAAGTGGGAATACTAGTAGAAGGAGGACGGCGACTATACCCAGGCTGTACCTTTACTAATGCGGTGATCTCTTTCTGTCTTGTGTTTTCCAGTGAGAACCCCCAGACAACAGGGACGGAATAACCAATACCTACGAAACGTACGTTGAGGCATCGCTGTGTATTGTTAATAAATTAGAAAACCTACCTACATCTGCTGGTCGTCTGTTCCCCTTTCCAGCGTACCACAGTTCCGATACCTGATCAAAAAGGTGGTCTCTGTACGCTTCCAAACTAACTTGAGCAGTTCTGACCTCGAATCGGACCAACTGCGCATATTTGGACTAAACCAGTTGTCGTAATCGACAGCAGCCATCCGCAGTGCATTAAAGCGTAATTGTTCAGCTGCATTCGCGCTTCATCAGTTTGTTTACAGTGTGAAAACACATTTTGGGTGGTTCTGGAAGTCGGTAGGCCGGGTGACGAGTGAAAATGAGCGGCGGTATCACAGAGAGGAGATTTAATATTTAGCCTAATTGTTTTGTCAGTGTCTGCGGTCCACCCAGGATAACTGTTTGTCTTGTGTTATTGTCTGTGTTTCACTGTCTTATTTACCCATCTGTGAGAAGGTATTATCAGCCTCGTGCTTATTGTCTATTGGTTTGTATCTGCTCCTGTTATTCCTCTCCATTGGTCTGTCTTGTGTTAGGCTATTTAAATATAAAATAAATAATCATCTGTTTTTCGGCAACAATATAATTTTTGCGTTTTTACATGTCTAGAGTAGCTGCAAATGCTTGGTGCGAACAATATTATAATGGCAATGAAATGAATCAGCTAATCTGTTCATTTCATTCAGAAAAGGCTATCTAAATGGCGACTTGACAACACGCCGACGTCAGACGCACGACCAGTTACAAACCAATCATTATCAAGGTGCAGGTGATGACAAAAAGGCGTAGGTATCAAATGAATACAATGTAACAAAAACATGAACCTTGGTTCCGGACCCTATTCCGGACTTTCAGGTGTGAAAACACCATAAGATAGTGATAAACATGCTTTCACCGCCCTTTAGTACCATTACTGATTATGTATCAGCTGTTGTAGCTGTTTAATGCTTTTTCTGTAACGGTAAGATTATACATTACAACCAGTATTGGAACGCATGTTTTGAATACGGTACAGATCAAGTTGGTGCCTCTCTGTAGAATGCTTTTGAACAAGGTTGACTAACATGGCAAGAAGCACACTGCAATATTATTAGGAATATGAGATTAAATATCATAGAATGTCCCTCAAGCTACAAAGGTATGTGGGACATTAGCAACCTTAATGGGGGCGGGATTTAGAGCCTGAGTCGGAAAGTTCTATTATACTGAATTGTGTTATAATTTGCAGATTATCTCATGAAACATTAAGACATAAAAACAAATAACTACTAAAATAGCAATATGTCACTTGCTTGAAAAAAGGCAATCCTTCCTCTGTCAGTTATTTTGCTTTTATATAATTGTAAACACTGAGCAATTTTGACTTCACCACAGGGATCTTCCAGCCCGCTGTGTGGATGCTGTCATTCCAGATTTGGTTGGTCTGCCTTATTTTTTACACCTTATTATTATGCCTTTTCCAAAGTGCTACTGTAGGCTTTGCCTATTTGTTTTAATTCAATTTCCGTGTTTAATCTGTGAAGGTGTAGTGTAAAGATAAACTTTTACCTATCAGACATTAAGTGTCACAACCATACTCAACATCAGTACAGTGTCATTATCAGTGACTTCATTAGCTCAAGTTGCATTGCAAAAATCTATTGGTAGCTAGGAAGCGCTTCAACTTGCATTATATCAAAGTATTAGCCTCTCATTTAGGGCAGAGTACATCCATTACAGTATACATATATATACTTATTTCAATAGGTTCACTGTCTCCAGTCAGTGCCATTGATCAGCAACACTGGCCTCTAGGGTATACCACACCTCTAGCTATAGAGCTATAGTGGTTAAGGTGTGCGGTTTGCTTTAGGTTTGTGCGACAGTGAAAATGAGCAGATGGTTCATCCAATCAACTGTATAAAGTAATTTTTGAAAGTGCCTGCCCTTTACAAACAGTTTCGATGCAAGGCTCCTTGGATGGATTTGTGACTAACAATCCATCTGGCATGTCAAGTTGCAGTATGACAGTACCGACTTACCCATTTTCCCATAGTTCTAATATGCATACGCTAGATCAACCTCAATGCTATACCCATTATTCACATTCTTAAAATTATATTACTCACCTTTATTGTATTCATAGCACTTTACTTTTTAAATAGTTTTAATCTGAAATTGTTATTTTATTACTTAATGTCTATGTAACCAACCTGGTCCCAGATTGTGCTGTGTGTACACATCACAATCCTTTTATTACTTAATGTCTATATAACCAACCTGGTCCCGGTCTGTGTTGTGTGTACACATCACAATCAAACACTTTGACTTGGCTTTACTTGCCTGAGTTGATTTTCCCTCCATACACAGCTTCAGAGTAAATCACATCCCAATTGTTAAAATGACGTGTGGTTCAACCAATCTTACCAGTGATTAAATATTGAAGACATGAAACATTTGTCATTAGTTTAAAAGAAGGAATTGGAGAAATGCACCCCGAATGCATAATGAATATTTAATATGTCTGTAAGAGCGCTTGAGTGATATTTTCATTATTCCATAATGACATTGGAAAGTACATCTGTAGTGGGTAATTAGACCCCCAACATCCTTTAATTCTTTCTGCATCTCCCTCTCCCCTCTTTTTACTAATATAATAATACAGCGCACCATGGATGATACTTTTAGGAAATGCCCTAAAGCAACATTTGCAGTTTAGTATACAACATGTCGTTTCTGACAGGTCATGGCACTTTGTGTATTCGTGACAGGTTTCCTGCTAATGTTCCTATTCTGGCTACCTGGATATATAAAATAGCCAAGAGCACATGACCATATACTATACTGCCGTTTCCTCTGACAGAATGGCCTTTTATTTATTACAGTGAAACAGCCATGCTTCAGACCACAGTCCATGTCTGTCAAACACAACTGTCTTCTTTGCAGTGTTGTACCCTACTTTAATAACGTAGGCTGCCTTGATTGGCTACTGCATCTGATGGAGAAGCGAGAGGATGCTGTTGGCCAGTGATGATTGGTACAGTCCAGAACATATGTCACACCAGGGAATACATCTGACTCCATTGTTTCTTGATTTATTTTTTCAGAAAGGAATATTTGCTAAATTACAAATTACAAAACAATTACCACACACTTTAAGTTTTGGTTAAACTACACTGAACAAAATTATAAACGCGACACTTTTGTTTTTTTCCCCTATTCATCAGGAGCTGAACTCAAATATCTAATCTATGTGCACAAAAGGCCTATTTCTCTCAAATATTGTTCACAAATCTGTCTAAATCTGTGTTAGTGAGCATTTCTCCTTTGCTGAATTGTGCACAGATCCTTGCAACATGGGGCCGTGCATTATCATGCTGCAACATAAGGTGATGGTCGTGGATGAATGGCACAACAATGGGCCTCAGGATCTCGTCACGGTATTTCTACGCATTCAAAATGCATCAGTGTTTGTTGTCCATAACGCATGCCTGCCCATATCATAACCCCACCATGTAAACATTTGTTATCTGCATTTAACTAATCCCTCAAGGGAGACATGGGCAGCCACTGTGCAGCACCCATCTCCATGTAGAGGCCAGGGACTCTGGTCAACAGCACTGACTGGAGAGAGTGAACCTGTTTTTTGGATAGCAGCGAAAACCAGGGCACCCGGAGGAAATCCACACAGACACAACATGCAAACTACACACAGAAAGGCTGGGACGATCGGGTTCAAACACGGGACCCTCTTGCTATGAGGCCACAGTGCTATCCATTTGGCCACCGTGTTGCACAGAAACAAAGGAAACTAGAAAAAAAGTATTCCACCATTTCCAAAATGTCATAGCTCATATATTTCCAGTGTTTGTAATCCTTGTGGGAAGAGAAGAATGGCAGCTGATGGAACCAATAGCTTCTGCAAAAAATAACTTAAAATAAAAAACATGTTTTGGCAAGGCACTAAACATTTCTGGTGGCATGGAGTCTGTCTTGTGGTCAAAACTATGGGATTCAATCTCAATATGTTGGCAATGCAAATATATCCACTTACAGTAGCCTGTAGGTTCAACACAGACCGAAATATTGTTTGAACGTCAACTCTCATTGCTGTGAAGCAGCAAGAGTGGCCCTGTTAGGACACAGTGCCTCTATTGTGAAGCAACTGTTGCTATAGATAAATAGAAAAACATTGGTCAGTTTAACACTTGGTAGATTTGGACATAGAAAGTATCGTTTGAAGGGGGATACCATACTGCACTGATTTGGATGAGGTGATTTTGTGCATCAGAAACTACAACGCAATGGTCAATGGCACTAATATTGCTGGTTAGACTACAGAAAAATAAAAATTAAATGTGTGGTACAGCAGGACAGGCTGGTAATGTCTCTTCCAGTCCAGATGCTTATACTAACATGGTGATTCTGGATTTTCCTTACGGCTAAATCCATTTGTATAGGTTAAACTGGTTAGGTCATCCACTGCAGACATAATACACAGCAATGATGTGTGTGATGTGATGAGGGTGATCCAACCTTGCAAAGTGATGTGGTTCTTCAACAACAACCACAACAACATACTGCAGACATGTTATTCTTGTCTGAATTAATGTATTATTTATTTCTATTATTAGAGAATATCTTTATTTTAATTTTATTTATTTCTCTAAAATGTAAACTGCATCATCAGGCAGCCTGCTAATAAAATATGAATTTTAATCTTGCTGTAGACATGCACATTAATAAAAAACCAAAGCAATCTTTGGCACAAGACACATTTCAAATCTCTGAAACACTAATGACGGCGATAACAAATAAATCTTCATGATCCACGACTTTTCAATCCAGAGAATGTCACCTGTCCTTGACCTCGGTAGAAGATGTCGATGTCGTTGAGGCAGTGCTAAACATGTTGACACGCATGGGAAAACAATACCTCCTAGACATATTCATGTTCACATGCAGGAGCCCGACGAGCTCCTCTGGAATTAGAGCGATATACCCCTCTGTCTTACTGATAAAGCCACAGTAAACACACACATGCACACACACACACAGGATGATAAGAGAGGCAGTGAACAAGGCAGGTACAAATATGACTAAAATAATTTGTCTGTGAATATAGTGACCCCCCCATGTTACCTCTAACACGATGCAATAACCCTTCCTCTCTCAAGTAGACATATAACATTTAACACACTTACATCGGCTGTGCCTGCAATAGTTCATAGGTACTGGGCCTATTATCGTGAGTTGGTGTGTTTGATTAATGTATTAGTGTGTATTAAACGCATTGTTTGTGTATTATTAGTAGCAAAGTTAGTGTGTGTGTGACATGCAGATGTCAGCAGTGTGACCTTGTCTACGTTAATGACACCAATTACAAAAAAAGCTTTAATCACGACTGCCTCCGTTATTTCTGCCTGCTGGTTTCAACTTTCTACCAATGATATGCCAACGTGCACACTGTACACACACACAACCTTTTTCTGACACTGTACACACACAAAACCCTTTTCTTTCCATAGTCTTCAGCCATTGCTGCTTTTTAATTTACCCTGACCACATATATTCTTCAGTCATTACTGCTTTATATTTTACACTGGCCACATAAAGGGAATACACATAGTCCATTTTTAATAAGAGTCTATTCAACCAAGTCAAGCCTCCAAGACAAGCAATCCCTTAATTCATTGTTACAACATATAAATCCATTTTGACTTTGAGAATACAGCCTCACACAGAACTGAGCAGAACGGCAGTGCATGATTCAGTTTGTTTTCTTGCATATTTATGTTTATATCTGTCAGTTATTGATTTACGATAATGTTCTAGATCATGACCATGAATACTTATTGATTACGCATATGATTATTCAAACTCTATTTGTCTTTTTTCCGTTCTCAGTTGACTGATAATGTGAAATAAGTTTTTGTTATCATTGTTACAAAAACACACACGGGTCATTCAAATGCTGAAATGCATGACATGAGAAGCAGACGGAAATACACTCAGCCTACCCTTGAGCAGTCTGCTTCTTGCAATTTAAATCAATAAAAGTCACTTTGGATAAAACATATTATCTGCTAAAATGACAGTAATGGTGCAATTCTGACTGTTTTAAAAGTCAAATGTTTAGTAAAGATGGCAGTAGGATGACATCACTTTGTAATGCTTGAGATCAAATATGTTACTATACCTTCCCTCGGCATGCTATCGTTCCAAGTTGAAACATTTTCATTCTGAATTGACAGTAATTGTGCCTAGTGTTTGGATATGTTTGGATGCAGGTGCCAAATGTATTGTACTGTATACAGTAGCTGCTTTCAGGCATCCTTCAGAACGTATCTAGACATTATCTGGAAGGGCTATATGTGACAATGCAAATGTTTGAATCAGCTGGACTTTACCCTGCCAGCTCCCTAGTACAACTTGTGTAATGTCCAATTGAGCCCGTGTGTGAATAGCGCAGGTCAGTTCACATCGAGCGAGAGGACGTGCTGATGATGTTTCTCATGCCACTGGCACCTGGGAGAATACTGTATACACATCCGAGGGTGAAGAATATATTGCGCATACATCCAAATACATGTAGTATTAATGTCAATGCAAATATAATAATTCATTGGCAACTATCTGGTGCTGTAACCACAACACGGCCCTGCCTCCTGTCCCTCTCCTAACCCTCAGAGTATGTCCACCAAGTGAGAATGTGTCTGACATGGGCAATCTCCTGTTGTGTGCTGCAGGTGTGAAAGGGCAATAATTGGACAATGTTTCGACCGGATTCTCCGGATGTTATCTGGAGTTCACACTGTATGTGTAAACTGCATTTTACGTGTTTCATCGTGTTATTAATGGCACCCCTTTCTTCGCCTCAGTACAAAGATTAGGTGTGATTGCAAACATCTGTATACAGTATTTGCCCTGTAATTTAAAAAGAGGGGGAGGAGAAATGCTTCCAGAATCTTCTGGGTGGGCACATCGGATGTGACTATTGAACCCCCAAAACTACATTCACCACATTTTCTGACTTGGCTGTTTTTACTCTACATTGTTAAAAGTGGGATGGGCTAGAGCGTAACTGTGACCGCCCACTTTTTTTAGCGGCTCTGGTGCAGGAAGTAAATTTCCCATTCATTTTCTCCACTGACTTCTTAATACTTACAGTAAATAAACTAGTTTTAGCCTGGAACCAAGCCAACCAGCTTAGAGAATAAATTGTGACCATAAACAATTTCATTCGGAGCAAACAGGTTAAAAAGGTAAAGGTACAAAACCATAAACATTACTTATTTTTAGAGTGAAGGAACTACGCATCCCATAGCTTTTAAACCATTGTGAATCCCGTAAGAGGCATATTATTCACGTTCTTTCGAATGAGTTATCATATTGTGTTATATCATTTAAAGAGTATAATACAATAGTTGTCATATTATTTATATTTTATTAGTTATACATAACAATCTTACTTTTCAGTGCTAGAAGTAACTAACTACACAACAAGACTTTCGCTGGGTTTAAAACATTTTCATAGCGGCGAGCTTCGAACTTGAAGCGTCAAATTAAGCTTTTGAGATCAGGATGCTATCACAAGGACAGCCAGCTCCACCAAACAGAGACGTCACTGTTACACTTTAGGATTGTGGGTACTAGCAGTTCTCGGTGACATCGCAACTAAATAATTTTTATCTTAAAACAAGGTTGACTTGTGACCAAAAGACAACAACGGGCCCCAATGCAGAGTGCTAATAGAGCCCTTAACAATAATAACCTATTTTGAAGCAATCCGTTTCAAAATGTAACCCAATTTAAATGGCAACAGCAAAATGCACTGCACTAGCCTACTGATGCCAAATGCAGGAGTAGCCATAGCCTATAAGCATTTTAGGATAACAGGGGATATATCAAGAATATGGATTATCATTTGCAAGTCAATCAATGATGAAAGCTGACGTGGGCGGACCATGACAAATGAAAACCTTATTGGTGACGGCGCACCATTAACAAGTGAAAAGTGCTTTGGTTGATTAATGGTCAAATAGTAATTTGGATGAAGTTGAAGTTCATAAGCGCACACTCCAGGCTTGCTTTACGCTGTGCTTGACGAGTTCAGATAGACTGCTCTGTCCCATTGAGCGCCGCACAGCAGAGCCATGCAATTGAGCCCGAGCCCGACGGGCCCGGACTTGCATGTGCATGCTCCACTGAGCAGCAAATTATCATGAATACAAATGTAAGCTATTGTCATAAAAGGCTATTGTTCATCTCACTGAACAGACTAGTCTACATGGCTTTATTTTAATCAAGCTGAACGTATTTCACATATGCTGCATTGTAAACGTAAATGTAATGAACGTGAAACAAAAGGCACTCGGGCTGTGTAATAGGGAAAGGCTCGGGCCAGGACCAGGCTTGCGGCCTGAAGCATCTCGGGCCAGGGCTGGGATCCGGCCTAAATCTGAGGCCCGTGCAGGGCTCTACCGTACAGTAGTTACGTTTTACTACACATCATTTTGGAAGAGGACCGCTCAGATACATTTTTACTACATTTTAATACTATTTTTGGAAGCTTTGCATTTAATTATTTGTTTCTTAAGTCTGCTTTCATGTTAATAATCCATTTCAGCATTTGCCCCTCTTGACATTTAACAGGTTATTCGTAAAATGTTTTTGCTATGCAGTACTAAACATGTCAGGTTCACACTCTACAGTCAGTGCCATTGACCAGAGACACAGGCATACATCTGGAGTTGGTCTCCGGGCGCTGCATAGCGGCTGCCCGCTGCTCCCTTGAGGGATGGGTTAAATGCACAGAACACATTTCACTACATGTATGTGTATGTGACAATAAAAGCACCTTTACCTTCACCTGTACATATCATATCACCACCATATCTCAGAAATTCACTGGCCAACTCCACATATTTTAACATTAAATCGACCATTAATCATTACTAAATCTGGAAAAAAATCTATGAGGTAAAATAACATTGTAAACAACATAAATAATCACACCATTCCAGCAAATGCCTGCATATCGAGTGCTATATAGTGTATATCTACTGGTGTGACTAGCCAGTAAATAGTACATAATATAATGTTCACATAGTTGGCTTTGAATATATTATAAATATATAAAAAATATATTATAGTCATAATGGAGTATGTGTTTGCATTTCAGTTCTAATCTCAGAAGACCTCAGAAGTTTTTAATTCAAATTCAAACAGTAAACAGTGGTAACCTGAACCCTCAATTATATAGGAACATGCAATTAGATTAGTGTAATTATATGTAAAATGAAAAATATTACTTCTCTGACTTGATTATAGCTCAAGTTATTACTCCATCTGGTAACAATGATGTAATATACAGTACATGACCATTGTCAAATTAGATGCTTTCAGAAAAACAGGTTTATTGTGACTTAAAATTTAATTTAAATATCAAACGATTCATTCGGCAGTTTAATACAGCATGGAATTAATCACCAGAAAATATTATACAGGAAATCCATCCATCCATCTTTTCCTGCTTATCTGGAGTCGGGTCGCGGGGGCAGCAGCTCCAGCAAGGGACCCCAAACTTCCCTTTCCCGAGCAACATCAGCAAGCTCTG
>JAODUK010000904.1:0-13301 GCA_027564635.1 Typhlichthys eigenmanni | reverse complement strand
TGTCAATTTGTGTCTTCTATCTTCTCTTAAGGCTTTTCCCAGAAAACGGTGATGTGATCAACTTTGCCAGCTGGTTCGCGTTTGCGTTCCCCAACACAGTGATCATGCTGGCACTCTCTTGGCTGTGGCTACAGTTTAACTTCATGGGCCTCAAGTAAGACCCTATGTGGAGTAAAAGATTACATGTAATGTGGTTATGGGAGCATTCGTTGCAGTTCAGTGTGCTTACATCAGTGCAAACCGAAGACAAAATGCTGTTATACTGTAGCATTGTGATCAGAAAAATAAATGCAAACAAAGCAACACCTTCTTGTATACTTATACTGTAATTCAATAGGTGTATTTATGTGCATCTCTTCTGGGTCTTGATGATGTGGATCCGAGAGCTACAGTATGTCTGATGGGTTTTATAAACCCTGGTAGAGTATTCAACCAGGTCTAGGGTGTGTAGGCAGACGAAGCAGTGCCAGTCCTCCAGGCTGGGGGTTGGGCGTGGGGTTAGCTACCCCACCCTAGGACAAAGTGGGATACATAAACTTTAAACCTTTCAGAGGGATTTGCCGTCATGATGACGAAACTACTAGAAACCTGCATGGAAACCCACCAGCTCTCGCCTAATCTACGCAACCTTAAAAACCAGCGATAGGAATGTGAAAGACCACATAATCCAATGCTCTGCACCCACCAACAAAGCAGATGATGAGCTCAAGACTAGGTTTTATAGCAGTGTAAACCACCTTCTCTGTAGTATTGGAGCCAGATACCTCACCGTTCTGATGGGTGACTTCAACACAGAGGCCAAAATTAGGGGTATGAGACAATAATGGAAGTGGGTAAGCAGTTCACCGAAATCCTCTCAAGAAAAAACACATGGCTACAGTTGAAGAAGATGGAAGGAGGGGAAATAAATGAGGAGTGGGAACAACTACACACTACTTGGAGGTCTACATGCAACAAGGAGATCTTGGGGAGAAGGAGCCAAAAGCACAATGAACACATAACACAAGAAACCCTCAACATAGGCCAACAGAGGAGAGAGTCCAAAGGGAAAGTGAACAACTCAAGAACAAAAGTAGAAAAAGCTTTATCTCAAAGGAGTACGCCACAAAGGAGTGCAAAATAACATCAGGAGGGATAAAAGAGCACAGGCAGAGTATATGTCTTAAAGTAGACATAAACTCATCAACAAAAGGCTTGTTTGGAAGAATTTTGGAAGAGGAAAAGACACCCAGAGAATGGACAGAGGGACACATTGTGAACCTGCCAAACGAAGATGCTTCAACAACTACAGAGGGATCACCATACATTCTGTACCCATCATAGACCACATAGCACTACACACTAACTCATGCCCAGACCATATAACACACTATTATTACACATCAAAGGTTCGCTCCATAACCAAGACCAGCATCTCTCCTGTGCACAGCACGCCCCTAGATGAGGTAGAAACATATACAGTATCTAGGTAGTGTGGTAGACACCACCGAAAGGACAAAGGTCAGATCAGAACACATCTCTCAATCAACACCAAAATGTGCATCTTTATATCCAATGCAATAGGTGTTGCTGTATGGATCAGAGATATTCAGAACAATTCCAAATTCAAAAGAAAGTGGACAAACCCTCAGACAATGTGCCACAAACATCACGACAAGCACTGAAATGGTATCCTTGTGTAACCAGGCCATATTCACAAAATAGCCAGACCATATTCACTTTTGAATATTATATATTCACTCTGTGATTATGGTCTGGCCACGCTCCATTGGGAAGTGGTCGCAGTCGTTTTGTCCTACTTTGCATAGACCTCTGGTTAATTTTGAAACTATTGGACAGCGTTTAACCAATCGGCATTGCTACAACTGTTTTGATCCCCTCATCTAGCTCCACCACCACTCTTGACTTCAACGTCATCTCACTAACATTGATTGGGCCACCAGCCGGGTGGCTATGCAAACGACAATGCAAGCAGGGTTTCCAGACTGTAATCTCAGCTAAATAATTTGAGCTGAAAGCAATAGTCGGGTGGAGCCAGGCTACTGGAACCCACATGGAAAAAGACCAAGAGGTTGCTCCAGGAACAGCTGGAGAAGAGGTGTCCAAATAGAAAAGACCAGGAGTGGGGAGATCTCGAAAAGGCCCACCAACAACTGACTGAAGTGACAAAGGGCTTATGAAAAAATAAAAAAGTGCATTAATCCATCCATCTATTGTCAACCGCTTATCCATGGTCGGGTCACAGGGGCAGCAGCTCAAGCATGAAGCATATCTCAGCCATCATATGTTTTCACAATTTCTGCTTTGTTTGACCGTTCATGTGCTCGGAAGTCGTAAATAAGATATATCCAATAGAATGTAAAGGCGGCATGAGTTCTCACTTTCAAATGAAATTCACTTACTGCCAGGTGTCCCCTGTCTATATTTCTTACTATATTCCACTATTCCCTCTTTCCCACAGTTTGAAAAAGTCCTTTGGCTGTGGCGTGAGCACGGACCGAGATAAGGAGGCTTACGCAGTGATGAAGGCGGAGTACAGGAAGTTGGGAAGCATTTCGTTTGCAGAGGGGTCGGTGCTTACCATCTTCATCCTCTTGGTGGTGTTGTGGTTCACCAGGGAGCCAGGGTTTATGGACGGGTGGGCTACAGTGCTCTTCAACCAGGAGGGAAAGTACGTTTGTTTGTGTTTGTGTTCCTCACATGGATACCGTAACTAATGATTATGATAACAGCTAGCACTGCAAAAAGGTTATGTATGGTATCTATACATGTATATTTGTTATACTGTATCATTATTACAGGACAACACAGCATATTGAGTGTGTTCACATTCGGTCTTCAATACTTGATGAAGAACATTAAGCTATCCTAATTCACAACGGTGTGCCACTGTTTGCTTGTCTCCCTCAGGTATGTGACAGATGGAACAGTGGCTATATTAATGTCCATGCTTTTCTTTATCATCCCTTCCAAGCTGCCCCGGTGTGGGGGCTATGGTTTCGATGAAGAGGGTAATACAAATATTATTTCAGTGTTTAAAATTATATCATGGTCTACACTATGAAATCGTCTCACAACTATACTGAGTGGACTTGACACCAACCCTCTGATACACGCTAATGCAAAACATTGGTCAAAAGTTACCCATATTAATTTTCTGTTATTTATATGTCTTTGCTCTACCTTTTTTTTATTAAGTAAGTATTCATTATGGCTCACGTGGCTGGCATGGCTCAATAATGGCCCACATGTTAAGATAAAAACAGTCATTTTTTATCCATGTCATGCAGTACATGGTTAAGCACTTAACTCAGGGCAGCAGTGGATAGCACTGTGGCCTCACAGCAAGAAGGTCCAGGGTTCATACCCTGGCCGTCCTGGGCTTTCTGTGTGTAGTTTGCATGTTCTCCCCATGTCTGGGTTTCCTTCGAGGTCTCTGGTTTCCCCCACTATGAAAAAACATCTTAGGTTAATTCTCCATTCAGTGCCATCTGACCAGTGACACTGCCAACAGTCAGGAGTTGGGTGCTGCACAGCAGCTGCCCGTTACTCCCTTGAGAAATGGGTTACATGCAGAGGATCAGTTTCGCTATGTGTATGTGACCATTAAAAGCACATTTGCCTCCTTCCTTCTCTCAGGGAAGGTAGTGACAGCGCCCCCTGCCCTCCTGACTTGGCCGGTGGTTCACAAGCAAATGCCTTGGAACATTGTTCTGCTGCTGGGAGGGGGCTTTGCTCTTGCCGCGGGCAGTGAGGTAAACTAGACACTCTGGAAAACACTCCTCTTTAGCTTTTGTAGTGAGTGGAACAGGTAGCAACAAACATTTTATGTCTTATGTCTTAAAATGTATTGGTATGTAGTATACCAATACAATACAATAAAATACAATAAAAGTATACAGTTACCAGTATTTTGTTTATGTTATACTACCATATTATTTGTATATAAATAAATGTGAACAATTTTTAAAAGGGAGAATGAATACAAATTTAATTTTATTTTTACTGTAATATTTTTGTAATGTTGCTTTCAACCAATGCAACCAACCGCAATGGATCCTTTCTTCTATACTTCTCCCCTTACAGTTCAGATACCATATAGACACATTATAGATATATATAGATATATCTCTTTTTTTTTTTCTTTTCTAGGGCTGTTAAGTTATTAAAATGCATTGCGTTGCATTATGAAGGCCATTTTTGACAGTTTCTGATCTAGACTAAATGAGATCCTTACATCTCTGAAAGTAGTGTCCAGCCGCTTGGGAGTTTTTACACTGACACCAAAATGGAGATTGTCCTTGTCAGATGGTTTCTCACCTATGGTAGGCCTAATGGAAATATTGTTTGGTTTAGACAAGGAGGCGCCTGAGTAGAGCGTACATAAAGGCTACCGGATAATTTATTAAGATGATTTTTGCATTGATAACAATACTACAAGTATTTATATGCATCAGCAATATCATCTTCAACCTCTGACGTTTGTATTCTTCTGGTTTTGTGCTCTGCGCTGTGTGAATTCTCCACAGCAAAATTAACTAAGGGTGTGGAGCTATCAGCGTGATTAATTAACATACTTTTTATTTTTTTGTGTTATTTTTTCTATAAATAATCGAACAAACTAACACATTATTTTGACGGCTCTAGTACATTCTATACCCCTGAAAGCCACATATCAGTGGGCTGAAAAGAGATTTTTGGTTTAACACAATAGAGGAGTATGCCTTTAAAGTTCTTTGTGAACTCAATATTCAGAGGTGCTATGTAAATTATTATTATCGTTAAGACCTCAACATTTTCACCGTCAATTTCACTATCTGTCTGCATTGTTCCAGGAATCAGGTCTGTCCAGGTGGCTGGGGCAGAGCTTGGCTCCTCTACAGAGTATCCCTCCCTTCGCTATCTCCTTGATACTCTGCCTGCTAGTGGCCACGTTTACAGAGTGCTCCAGCAACACTGCCACAACCACCCTGTTCCTGCCTGTACTGGCCTCAATGGTAACTCATACATTGTGTTGTGCTACTGTACAGTACGTTGCACTGTGATAGAACTACAAGATTAAGACACAAATGAGAATGCTGCAGAAATGGAATACAATAAAGAAGTAAAGGGAATCTGTTATATCTGTAAGCAATTTTAGTTGCATGTGTGTCTGTGTGTGTGCGCGTGTGCATGTGCATGCATGTTTGTTTGAGATATAATAATAGAAGACACATTAGACTGATTAGTTGACAATGCATTAATCTAATGTGTGCCAGCTGTACACAGTAATTAGTCCCTAGCGGCCCACCAACTGTTCCTGTTCCCATGTGCTCCTCAGGCCACAGCTATTAGTATACACCCACTGTATGTGATGCTGCCCTGCACCATCGCTGCCTCTCTGGCCTTCATGCTGCCTGTTGCAACACCACCCAATGCCATCGCCTTCTCCTTTGGAAACCTCAAAGTTATAGACATGGTGAGACTCGAACAGTCACAGTTGGTAGATGTGGAAACACCAGATTTCTTTTCACTGCTCATACAGATTGGACAATCTGCACCTTGTGGCACTGAAGGGATAAGTGTTTTTATTTCAACCTCAAATATCAACAAGCTTTGCCAGAATGACAGGCTATACCATTACTGAATCAGCTTACAGGTGAAGGGTTTTAGGCTAGATCAAGTAGACCGATTGATAGGTTTGTGAAGGGATTTTATGCTTTAATGGAAAAGTATTTTTAAAATACAAAAAATCTGTAATTTATTATGATACATTGTGTGGCTGCTGTAATTTGTAGTTTATTTAGATCCACTTACAATTATGGACAATAGAGATTACAAGGGATTCACACCCTGTTAAAGTTAGTGAGTGATAGTAGATAATATACTTTATGTCATATTCAACGAATATATGCTAAGACTGCTAGCCTGTTCTGTGTGTGTTGAAATAATAATCTGGTGTTATTACATAGCCCTGGCTCTGTAAATGGGAACATAAATGAGTGGCGCTAACCACACCACACAATACCTAAGGCAGGGCTATTCCTGTAACGCCAGTCCTGGAGGGCCACACCCTGCATGTTTTATATCGCTCCCTGCTCCAACACACCTGATTCAAATGAACGGGTCGTTATCAGGCTTCTAACCTTGAATCAGGTGTGTGGGAGCAGAAAGAGATCTGAAACATGCAGGGTGCGGCCCTCCAGGACCGGAGTTGAATAGCCCTGCCCTATGGCAATGCATTTTCAATGTATGGGGTGGAGCTCCGGAGGCACTGAGGGAGCAATATTTTTGTTTTGATCGAGTTCAAAAATCCACAAGCATTATCCACAATGACTTACAGGCGTTAATTGTGAAATACACAATAATACAGTACATTCTCATACTATATATTCCATTGCATTTAAATATAGAGAAGTCATGCATTCCATTGTGACTCTCCCCTTGCAGGTCAAGGCTGGATTCATGCTGAACATCATTGGAATTCTGACCATCAATGTAGGTATCAACACATGGGGATATGCCATGTTTGACATGGGCAACATCACTACATGGGCCAACACTACACAGAAAA
This sequence comes from Typhlichthys eigenmanni, assembly GCA_027564635.1. Taxonomy (NCBI): domain Eukaryota; kingdom Metazoa; phylum Chordata; class Actinopteri; order Percopsiformes; family Amblyopsidae; genus Typhlichthys; species Typhlichthys eigenmanni. The sequence continues at coordinate 6,748 of JAODUK010000904.1, read as the reverse complement.
GACACTTAGCGGGAGTGTGAGAGGAACATGATTCGAAGATGAAATTAGCAAGAGGCTGGGAGGTCAAACCCACATTCTACATTGTACCATCTTTGGTTGTATGGCCTTTGTAGGACTAATAATATGAACAATGTTTTGTCCCTCAACAGTATACAGATCATTTAATTAACAGACCACAAGCCATGTTTGAGCTGTTTCATGGTGAGTGTCGCTCAATAACGTGTATTAAATGTGAAACCACATATTTAACCTGTTAGTGTGTTTTATACATACAGTACATTATATTTGAGTATTTATCATAATCCATATTAAATAGCAGTAGCAAATGTTAACTCCACTGCCGTTTACGTTAATTGAACGTAAACACACCATTTTGAAGACAGCCTCTCTGTAGTTATTTTTTAGATATCTCTTGCTGCAACTCTCAAATTCTACCTACAGCAGCTTTAATGTCACATTGGAAAACAGTCAAACAGTAGCAACATTAACGGTAATAAATAAATAACTATATTTTATAACTTTAAAACAATAAGGTATGGTAAATCACTATATGCATTTGTAATGGTGTCACCTTCCAAGGATCCAAACTACAGTATAAATGGCATGAGTGGCAGAGTAGTTCTAAGAACCGGAGAAGCCACTGGGGTTTCTGGTTGGTGGACTGCGGCAGGTACAAACCTCACTATGCATGTAGTAGGCTTGCCATGGTAGGCTACATACAGGTTTTGTTGCGGCTTGTTGAACATGATTTGTGACATCTTATTATCTATAAAGATAGGTATAGCACTTGTTCTGTTTTTCTGAAATTATGTAGATACGTTCATACAAGAGAATTAAGTATAGGGCTATGCAATTATTAATGTTTTACCAAATGTATTTATTGTAATGTTTATCTCAAACCTTAATGTTTAAATTATTTCTGGTGTGCTAATTTAAATAAAGATTTGCATCTGATTTGATTCTCCTGTTATCCTCAAATGTACTAACATATTTTATCCTTGGGGTCATTTAAATATCCAGAAAATAACTATGATTAAAAGTTTTTCCCAAATTTATGTGTCAGGTACTTTATGTATATTTGTTCACTACCTAAGTATATCTAAATAAAACATTATCCCCAAAGCCAGCGCTGTGTCCCAGACTGTATGTACTGTAGTAAAGGAGGCTCTGCTTGGCTAACCTTACACACCAGATTTTATTTTAGTTTGTCAAACTATGTATTGTGTAACTTACACACGACCACTGGTAAACCATCAATTGAAACAGTTTGAAAAGGGGAGGTACTTTAAAAAAATACTTGGCAGGTGATTGGACGAATCTGTGAACCAGTGGAGCCAGTTGTTAGGCTATATCAACTGTTGCTGAAACCATTCGGGAGAAGATGGACAACATATTTTCTCTTAAGATAAGCATTTAGTGCCGTTCTTTCCTCTAATAATACATTTGAATTTAACTGATGCTATTGCAGCATCGTTAATCACTTTAGGAAAAGCCATTGTTGTTTTCGAGTCTTTCGCTTTCAGCACACCTAAACCACGCCTGTAGCTATCAGTACAGCGCTGATGGTCATATCAGGACAATTGTTGTCCTGACAAGCTCAATGATGTCAAGGTCTCCAGACTGATTCCTGCCACAAAGCCAAACTTCAGTCGACTTTACCACTATAGAGTGTAATAGTGATCAGCCCACTTTTTTGGGGGCTTTGGTGCCGGAAGATAAATTCCCATACATTTTTTCCATTGACTTTTCGTAAAAACCTTATTTTAAAGAGTTTTAAGCCTGGAACCATGTCATCCAGCTACAAGAGTGATCGTGACCATAAGCAATTTGATTTGGAGCAAAACAAATTTAATAAAACGGAAAAAAGGAAAAGGTACAAGACTGTGTAGGCCTACATAACATTGTAATAGTGAAGGAACTGTGCATCCCATAACCCATTGCGAATCCCAGAAAATGCATATTCTTGCTTGGTTCTTCTTAATTAGTTATCAGATAATGTATATTATACCATTATAATAGTATAATACAATAGTTTTCATATTATTTATACTTCTAACATAAACAATCATACTTTTCAGCGCTAGCAACATTCACTAGCCGATATGACTTTGCAGGGTTTGAAACATTTCCATGTTAACAAATAGCACCGACTTCCTCCGAGTTCCGAACTGCTCCGAAGCGCTAAAGCAAGCTCGCAAGATTAGGATGGTATCACGAGGATAGCCAGTTCCACCAATCAGAGACGTCGCTTTCACACTTTAGGATTGTGAGTACTGTAGTGGTTATCCGTGATATCGTGAATAAATCATGTTCATCTTAAAACAAGGTTGATATCATATGAAAGTGTGACTTCTACCTGAGCATATACCATTGATTCACAACCTCGTAGCTGTTTGGCTTGGTTCCAAGCCAAAAACATTGTATATAAGGATTTTCCGAAAAGTCAATGGAGAAAATAAATGGGAAATTTACTTCTGGAACCTCACTATTATGTCAATTTGACCCCAGAAACAAATTATAAAAAACAATTTCAAACATTTTGAAAGATTTATTTTCCCCTCCCCTATGCTGTGTAAATTGCAGTGGTGCTTGCACTACAGGTATGGTTATAGCCTCGCTAATCATCAGAATCTTGCAAGCTCCGATTATATTTCGCCTCAAGAAATCAGTCTGGAACCCCTCAATTGAAAAAGCATTTGAAGTCAAACTTCCTTACATACAATTAGACTAACCTTTATCTCACACAATTAGTATGGCTAAAATCTGTCATAAGGCCAATGGAAACTGAAAGGCATGAAGTACCCTGATGTCATCATATTGGTAAACACCAGCTAACTGCTGTTACTTTATGAAGGTGCGACAAACCATATGGCATTGAGGGGTTCCAGACTGATACTGATAATGCTAAATGAAATTAAAGCTTGCAAGATCAGGGTGGTCTAACGAGGTTATGGTTATGATAAATTGGGGCAAAAGCAGAAGAACACAGTTGTGTACAAAATGTGTACAGGACATTATATAGTCATATAAATTTTATGTTTACCCAGTTGTTCCCATTAAATTAGGAAAAGTATAGAGGTCTAGTGGTCTGGTTGTTGGGCTCCCAGCCGAAAGGTTGTGGGTTCAAACCCCGGTGTTGACCTACCTGTAAGCATCCTTGAGCAAGATGCCTAATCCCTAACTGCTCCCGGTGGTTGGTTGCGCCTTGCATGGCAGCAATCGCCATCAGCGTGTGTGTGTGAATGGGTGAATGTGAGGCAAAATAATGTAAAGTGCTTTGAGTGGCTGAAAGGTTAGAAAAGTACTATATAAATGCAGTCCATTTACCATAATAGGAGTGTCAAGTGTATATTGTTTGTGTCATGTTCATGTAAAGATTTCATTATGTGTCCAGTTAATATACTGTAGGCCTATAAGGTAGAGTTATACTGTAGATTATGGCCATGGCTAATGCACGACAGCACATCTTGTTGGTTAAGGATTTTGAGGACAAAGTTGCCACTGGAGCAACATGACTTGAGACCCATAACAGATTCTTCTATCACCAAATGAAAAATATATTAATGGATAAAAAGTAGTGATATTATACTAATGCCAGGTGGGTAATGATAAATAATGTATATAGTTTAGAACATATAGTTCTAATGTTAATCTAGTGACCCAGGTCATAAACCCATTCCAACCAAATATTCTAATGAGATCTTATTAAAGTGTTACGTCTTGATAATGTGTGTCCATGCGTCAGGCCTTCTATGGCGTGATGTGAGCATATGATAAGGGGTGTATGAAAATCATAGCACACAGATAGACTTCAGAACCATTCAGAAACCATTCTGAGAACATACAGTGTACATATACTTTGAATACCTCGGCCTAGCATCTATACGTACATTTCTCTACCCATTTTACCATCAATAGGCACGATTCACTCAATACATCACCTTATTTGGTCAGACAATTGGCCACAACTGTATAGTATCTGATATTCTATTAACTGATTTTTGACTGAAGCTTTGCACCACCAGCTTGTGTTGCAAAGCTTTTGTTAATAGGAACATTTGCCAATATAGGAATTCCTTAAAACAGGAAGATTAAGTTTCACTTACTTATTGCAGATGTATAAAAGGCTGATGTCAAACCTAATACTTTACAGTTTCATCCTTCGTTCCTTATCTTTGAAGTGTAGGCGTATTGCCTGTAAGTATTGTTTTAAATAAATAAAACATTTTGTGAATCACATATTGTTTGATAATAGTGGATATTATTGTTAGTGTGGCTGCATATATTTGAGATGTAGCTAATTAAATTACATGTTTTTGTTTAACCAGAGTAACGTGTTTTTTTCTCTCTCAGTTTAATCTACAGTACATATCACATGAAGCATCTGAATAATATCTGTTAAATTGTTAAATGGAAGACAGTTATTGTATCTTTGGAGGGGTTATTTATCCTCTTATGTGTCAGTCATTGGTAGAATAGCCACATTCTATGTTTTGGTTCCTTAACAAGTCTTGTTTTACTGCTGATTTTGGACCTATGTCTACTCCTCAGTATAATGAGGTGTCCTGTATAATACTGTATAATATGCATGTGTTACTTCGTGTGGGTAATGGTATCATTAATATTATTATTGAAGCTGTTTAGGCTATTTCTAACTGGAAGGAATCTGTAAACAATAAATAAGATCTTGTTGGAGACATAGACATAAACATCCTAAATAATAATACTGTACAGTACAGAGAGTAGATAGAAATAACATACATTTAACAACGTTATAGCATCCAAATGGATTCTGGAGAAAGCTTGTTGATTTTTGAATTTGATCAAAACAAAAACACCTCTTCATTCAACACCATAGGGTGATCCCTCTGAAGCTCCGCCCCCCACGTCTGCGCCACTTTGCTTGTGTTCCCATTTACAGAGCAAGGGATGTGTCGTAACACCAAATTATTTCTCCCTCCCGCACACAGACTGGGCAGCTAGCCCATTAAATGTTTCAATGTGCTAGCTTTCAACCACTGACTATATTTAAGCATATAGCTTCCAGGGGGGATGCAGGGGATGGCTTCCCCCCCGCCCCCCCCTTCAATATTTAGAACACGTGTATTTGTTATTTTAAAAGGCGCACTGGGACCGCCCGGTGGTAGTAGAATTGGTTACGTCCAAAATGTTGTAAAAATTAGACTATTATTTACTATTATTGTTTTTCAACTATTTAAGCTTAGATCATCCCAAAACTCAAATGTTTTGAATATGCAGAATGATTTGAACATGAGCATATGAGCTATTGAAGTCCAGGGATTAATACATTAATAAACATTAATTAACTTACAATTAACATGAATATGTCACATGCATATTTACTTCCCCCAAAGAAAGAGAACATAAGAGCAGGTTAAATCAGGCCTACAGTATATGTTGCAAAATATGAAATAGGCCTATGCCTAAAAGATAAATTGAGAAATACATAGTTTGATAACCCTTACTGCAATAGTTCTCATATATTTTTAATTGTGCCAGGGTTAACTTCCTGAATTTAATATTTTCTTTTAAATAAAAAGGCATTTGCACCAAACGTCCATGCAGAAAAGGAACAAATTGTTGCATAAGAATTCACCCAAATACAGAAAACGAAGTGTTTTATTCTAAAAATGTTCTGGGGGAGGACCCCTGACCCCCTGCTTTATATGCCCCACCCCAATGTTCAAACTAAATCTACGCCCATGCATTTAAGGAAGACATTATGATTCCATACTTACATAATTTTGGAATAATCTAAATGACCAGGCAGTATAAATTATGTATTGTTGTTGGCTTATAATGTTATGTAGTACACTGCAGTCACAAGTTGCTGAGCACCAGAATCTTAAGTTAAACTCTACAATTAACAGAAAGATTACCAAAAATGCTTTGGATATGGGCTGCATTTCTGGTCTCTTGGACAGTTTACACTCTGTTAGGCCGAAAGCGACTTGTTCTAACTGGTTAAAACAAAACAGGCGCATATATAATATAATTATACCCAACATTTTCAACAATAATGCTTGGAAATGGCGGCAAGTGTCGCAATGGTAGAACAGGGCAATAGGTGATCAAGAACTTGCTGGTTCGAACCACCCTAACTCCTCACCAACTGTCGAGGTGTACTTGAGTAAGACACTTAACCTTAACTGCTTCTGGTGGGCAGGTGTCTCCTTACATGGCTGACATTGCAGAATTAGTGAATGTGAGGCAAATAATGTAAAGCGCTTTGGATAAAAGAGCTAAGTCCAGTCCAGAAATGGAATATAAAAATGTGCTAAATAGTTTTTTTCAACATCTAAAAGTTAAAAAACAACTTTAAAAAGTTTGATATTCAATCTTGTGAAGCTCCATGGAGGAGTCATTAGAAAGATGTGGTGATTCTGATCTCAGATAAACTGCTGTGTGTAGAAAGGAAGGTCAAAGAGGAAGCTGTAAAACTAGCTCAGTTCAGTCTGGTTCTTATTATCTTACTCAGCAGTTTCCTTCTTGATATTGACACCCCTTTTGCCTGTCAAGTTGTATGTTTCATCTCTACCACATCAAATAATGAATTGCAGCAACAATCTTTTTTAAATCCTCTCCTTGCCCAGGTGCCTACTGTCTAGTTCTACACCTGTCTACATATCTGTCTCACCTAAAGACACATCGCTTTTATTAAACTGCCGTGATTCACCTGAGAGCTTCTGTTGCATCTCTGGGCTGTTTACCTGCATCATCCAAACAG